>JARFJB010002516.1:2712500-2742500 GCA_036346205.1 Vesta saturnalis
ATTAACGAGTTTTCCAATGCATGTCACAATTTAGTAACACGAATAATTTGTTTGAAGTATGACGTTCATCGACTGTTTCGTTGAAATCCTTATTTGAACTCTAATATACATAGCTTATTTTTAACATATTAGGCGGATTGGTGGTCTACCCTCTTATACCGCCCAACTCAAAATAATGAATTTTAAGAGAACGAGCTCTGCGATCTTGGATTGTGGTGCAACTAGCAGTTTTGGAATTTGTAAAATTCATCTTAAGTTGATCTTGAAGTCACATTGGTGCTGCAATTGTTCGACTTTCTTCGGATTTGAAACGATCATGTAAGTACTGTAAGGTCGCTGTCATGTTAGTTCTCCGCCCTGCAATCCGTTTCCACGACGAGATACGTTTTTCGACTATTGGTTTATTTAGGTTTTGGATTTTGCGAATAACGAACCTCGAAGTAGTTTCGGGTGTAATAAAATTAGACTCTCGTCGACATAAAACATCGACAGCCAGTTTCAATGGCTAGAATACTTGTTCTTGTTCATCACATTTTCCGCTGGCGAACAAATAATTTGGATTCGTAGAAAGACGTATATCATCCCATGCTTTTAAAACGCATAATTTTACTTTGTTGATTGTTGTTACCATATCTGGAATGGCTTGACCATCTTGTTTTACCATATAACAACAAAGCAATGTCATCGTCGTATTCTATGGCTAGTTTTTTTTTGCTTCTAGAAAACAAGAACTGGAAGTTCTTCATTTATTAAGTCGCTCCCACTAACTGGCTCACTTTTACCGGAGGTAAAGTGCACTTTTGTGTAAGATACATCCACAATAGCGAATTGGATGCCGATGCTGTAGGCATAACACAGTTGCTGATTTAGTTTGACAAGGTCACTGACTTTCATCATAATTCTGGTACCGTGTGTTGTAATACATACCTATTTATGAACCGATTAGCTAAATTTCTGACGGTTTACGCTTTAAAATCCTGGTACAGGCTTCTACTGGCAAGTTTCTATAAATGTGCACCAGGCCTAAATTTCAAAAAATAGGTTTGTCCTTAACAAGTGCGTGAATATTTACGTTTACACGAAGATGATTTGACGGACGTTTAAGAAATTACAACGGCTTAAAGACAATGCTTAAATAAAAAATCCTAGGATGGATGAAAGCTCTACTCATGGTGCGATTCAATATTCAATTTCACCGACAACAAACTACAACAAACATTGGATGATAATTCCCCTTCGAAAGCAACGATTTGTCGCTGGGTTGCATAACGTGCGCATAAATCACATTTTGCACGTAGAATTGGACATATCTAAACTGTCGGCAATATGGGTGCCGCGATTACTAAATGCTGATCAAAAACGGGAAAAAGTGCGAACATTGAGCGAGCATTTGAAGCTGTCTAACAAGAATCAGGTTGATTTTCTGCGACGCTTTGTTAGAGTGGAAGTTATTCTCATCGGCCAGGAAAGTAATAGCTACGATTTTTTTTGGGATTCGAAAGGCATACATCTTGTCGACGATCTCGCAAAGAATCAAACCATAACCGGAGCATATTATACTACCCTTCTCGGCCAACTAAAAGCAGCAAAAGACCCGGAATGTTTCGAAACAGGTGCGTTTTTGTCATGATAATGCTACTGCCACGGGATCTACAACTTTTATTTCCTATCCGAAAAGGAGTTCTTTGGTTTTTCTCCGTTTTAAAAAAACGACTACCTCGGCCAGGTTCGAACCCGCGCCGCTTGGGTGAAAAGTAAGCACAATAACCATTCTACCACCGAAGCAGTTTCTGAATTATTATCCTCACTAAAATAGAAACTGTGAGAAATCTATGCAAAGGGTCCACATGCAAACCTTTAGTATATTGCCCTGTAGTTTTAATTATTGAATTACACAGCTTACATTTTGCCTTCTGGACAATATTCGCCTTCAAAATACAACACCTGCGCTAAAAAAGCCTTTGTAAACTGTGCCCGTGTGTTATATAATACTAAAAAAGCAGTTTAGTTAATTAAAACTTTAAAATTAATAGAACTTGGCGACAGCGTGTGCATAACGTTGTGGCAAGATACACTATTATGGAGCTTATGTCATTCTTCTTGCCGAAAAGGTTGATTGCGCAGGTGTCTAAGTGGGCCGTTTTAAAGCGTTTAGGTGAGAGTAATCCGATTACAATCTCGTTACAGAAGTATAGGGGCGTCGATACTGCTTCTGGCTATTTCAATTTATTCATTGTTTGATCACCATGAATAACTCTGTTTACAGCTGTAATTCCGTATAAAATAGATGTAGGTATTTTAATTAATTATTAATATTAATAACATTAATCGTAATAGTAGGTAATTAATATTTGATTATGCAGCAAGTATATATGTTCTACGCCCAACTTTCTCATTACATAAAGCGGTCTTTAATACACTTACCAATTTGTTTACATATCGATCTCTACAAAACAATGTGTCGTTAACAAAGGCACAACGTACGTAGAATATATCATATAAAATCATATAATTACCGTCAATTTTGGTTTAATTACATTCAGTTGCTGTTGAGATTTCTGACAGTGATCTTCGGCTGGTTAAAGTTTAACTGTGAATATTTTAAAGTATAACTGTGGAAATATCAACATTGGGTGGTGGATAAAAATTGTCTTGCTTCTGTGTATGCCACTGAAAATAGTACCACTCAAGGCGGAGTTGCCGGTGAAAAGTGTCCGCGTCGCCTTCGTGTTCCTGCACCAGGCAGAATGTCATTAACTCTAATATTGTAAGATTGACAAAACACCCCTCACATTATGCAGTAGATGTTCTCATGTCATTTCGCGCCAGTTCGTGCATAACCACGCGCTGAGTAGCGCACGAAATGTACACTAGCGTGTTTTCACTTGTCACGTAGATCCTGCTCGATTTACGTACAGACTAATCCTGTAAAATTTACGCGATATATTCCAGTAATGCATTTCATAGTCCAGAGCTTGCCAAACCTTAAACTAAAATTATACCATCCGCTACGTATATTTTCCTTAGAACTCTAGATGGTTGCAGGCATTCAGTTTTAAAATTATACCAACAATAGTAAGAATGTTATGTATCTCGCAAACATTGGTTTGCATTTTATATTACATACTTTAGGACAGAATTCCAAAAACATCTGCAGTTATATGAGAATTTGCTTCACTTTAATTTCTTTTTATTGACATTCTGATATTCATCATAATGACAAGGTTTTTCCCAGGTCATTGATGATTATTCAAAATGTGGGTTTTTCTTAGGTCATTATCCGAATTCGTTTTGGAATTTTCCGTAATAACTTTTTCGGTGTTTACTAGGTCTTTATTCAAATGACATTTACATTTTTCCTTAATGACTTGCCCATAATGGCCTTTTTGGTGTTTGTAGATTTTTAATTTGCGCTTTAGAGTTTAATTAAAAATTAATACTACAAATTAACAGATGTAGATTAATCTGAGTCTCGCATTGATAGTTTCATCCGTATCTAGATCCTTTTTGATTGGGCTCAATCAACATCTTGGGTCTGCATCGGTATCTAGAGTCTTGTTGACTTGTTTCGATCAAAGTCTTGTTCTTAAAATGTACATGTTGATACTCGTTTGTACATTTAAAGTCCTTTTGGCAGACGACAGTGTCAAATCAGTTGCTAGACTTGAATCTTGCTCCTGTATCTAAGATGTTTTGATTAAAACTGGTTTTAAATCATCTTAATTGCATCGTGCATCTTGCTTCGGCATATAAGTTCGTTTTAGGTAAGATAAATGGGATTTAATAGTAATTAATGTTTATAATCAAAATAACAATTTGGATCAAAAATAAATGAAGGGTAAATGTAATTTAAGAATTCTATAATTAATAGCTCTAATGTTTCAAATATAATTCCACAAAGATTCATATAAGTATTTATTTCTCAACGCGTTTCAATACAACATGTAACATTATCAAAAAAATGTATGTAGGTAAAATAATAACTTGTAGTCATAGTAACAAATCTTATCATTTTAAGAGTTCGATTAATTCGTTGGGCAGTGTTTGCTTGTGGATGGTATTTTGCATTAAAGAGAATAGCAGTGCGATATTTGGCACAAAGTTGAGTGAATTCATTGCTACGGAATTGTACGTCATTATCACTAATGATGTACTGAGGCGTACCAAACATGATAAAGATATCGTCTCCAACTAGACGACAAACCAAAGTAGCAACAATAGTACGGAGAGAAAAGAAACATGCGAATTAAGAAAATCCGCAACAACCAACATGGAAGAATGTCTAGAGGATCTAAGAAGAGGACCAACAATGTTTATACATCTCATTTGGCAAGGGCACATCAGAGACAAGATATGCAAAACAATACGGTTCCAACTCAGTTCCTACAACGCGACCAATTAAACGTTGAAATGTTGCAGGTGAATTATGCAACACAACAAGCATACGCGTGAATTGATATAATCCAGGTTTAGGTACCGCGAAATCAGTCAATGGTTTAGATTCTACAGAAAGTGGAATTTGTCAATAAGCAGAACGTGTATCTAAACTAGAGAGATAGCAAACATCACGAAAATGATCCAGAATAGAACTAATGTAAGCAAGAGGATAGGAATCTTTTTAGTAACATTAACTTTGCGAAAATCGACTCAATATCGGTAAATAACGTCTTTCTTTTTGACGAGAGCGATGGGACTAGACTGAGGGATATCAGAAGGTTCAACCACGCCTAATTCTAGCATAGAACTCTTTATCCGCTATCTGTTTGAAGGCAGGAAAAAGAAAGAAAATGTAGGTGTTAGTTTTATTGGCATTTGATCTACCCCAATGGTATGGAACATTTTCATTTCAACATGTAAATCTTTCACTTTCATTAGTGTGGATCCCTAGCTTTCTTAGATCATTATTGCCCATCCTTGCCTGGTAGGTAATACTTTTATTATTTTTCAACAGCTCTGCTTCGGATTCATTTTGAAGTATTTGCTTCGTTACGTACTTAAACTGCGTAACAGCTAGTGATCTAGTGTACAATCAATAGCGCAATAGTAACAAAATATGCAGTAACATGCATGACGACATTCAGAAAAGACTACACGAGTATAAGCTAAGTAGGTAGCCTTCAAATGTAGGGTGTATTCTGACAGTGAGCACCACACAAAAATGTTTCAATATTCTTGTAGAACGAGACAAGAGCATTATACGAATATAGCAAGACAAAAAATAAAATTTTCTTGTCTTACAATGAAATAAAAGACAGGAATTGTCTTGCAAGGCAAAAAATATTGTCTTGGTTGTCTTCTATTTATTCAGTGATGTGCACGAATAATTAAGAAAGGAACTATAGTAATTATTATCTGCTAATGGTAAGTAACAACGTGTCTTTTATTTGGCTTTCTCATTCTTTTGTTTCCGCCGTAAGTTTGTTTAAAGAGACATCCATGGTTTAGTACTTGACGAAAAGATATCAAACATGTAAGTGGTGTTCGTCAGGAGCTCACTGGACGTATAGACATCCTGTTAATTCTAAATAAATTTTTTGTCTATAGTATTTTCCAATGTATTTCTACTGCAACTTTTCAAATTGACGCACTCTATGCTAAATACAGTCCACGTTCAACCTTTGCTTCGATCGGATGTGTTTTACATATGTTTTGAGGTGAAAGTAGGTTAACTAATTTAACCACCGGGAAACGATAGTTTTTAACATGTTTGACGTATTTCGGGACGAATAGAATCATTGCAGCGAGTAGCAGAAGTGGCAAGAGTATTGAACCCTCTGGGATATGCAGGCAGAAAAACGACGTCAGCGATCTGAGATATCCGGCGGACATGGATTTTATAATCCACTTTATCTTAGAAGAGCCCAGAGCGATCAAAATCCGGTGCTAAAGCTACGGCTCGGCATCGGAAGCGGGAACGAGCGCGACACATAATTTTTGTTGAGGATATTTCATACCCGTTTTATACCTGGAACCATGAACAACCAGAACGATTCATACTTAATACTACTCAGACATAAAATGTTTCATACCCATCACTTTTCGTACCCAGAACTATTCATAACTAAAGCGATCCATAACCAGGACAAATCATACTAGGGTTACTTTGTACCCTGTCGTCCCATACCTATGGCAAATCGTATCAAGACGACTGCAACTCAACCTTAATCATCTTGGACGGAATTCATACCTAGCATAAGCATAGGGTATTCAAATCTTAACCAGATTATTTGTAATATTTGACTATGTACCCAAAATTTCAATAGCTTTTAATTGAATAACTCATGCTTACAAAGAATCTACTGAAACGGAACATTACCATTTTTCATTTGTTATCTTACATATTGGGCAAAGGATACATTATTGTTAAGAAATATAAATATAGCATTTAATGTCGTTGCTTGTTTACTTATAGTGTCAGACGTGCTATTTAAGTAGGTTTTATTATTACAATTATACCAGGTGACATAAAAATATGGGAACAGCGGAGTAATCGTAAAAATACGAATGGTAGAAAAAACTACAATAAATGTAGAAAATTTCCCTGGTTACCCGAGGGTAATGTTAGATTTGACCTTGACCATAGTCTTCAAGGTCATTTGATGGTTAAAAATTTTTCGAACACGACCCTCTACGTGTAACCCCGGAAATGAAACAAGCTAAAAACTTTACGTTCGGATATGACCTTCGTGGTTTACAAAATTTACCTCTGAATGTAAGCGCCGTACCTATCTCAAAATTGTCTTCTTTTCTATTGACGATTAATGAATGTAAATATTTATGAAATCACTAGCTCTTGAAGTGCCCACGGTCAAGAACGATGCCATCCTTCTGTTCCACTTTAAGATGGCCTACAGAGGTTAGAGTTAATAATTCCCAAGGCATATTGCCAGGGAAATATTTTTTGTACTGAACATTTTCCTGTGTAACTTGCATTACTTAACTTATGCTACCCTTCTTCAAGTGACTATCACTTTGGCTTTCAGATGACCTTCAGAGATCAATTTGTTAAATCCCGAAGGTCATATCCGAACGCAAAATTTTCCGCTCGTTTCATTTTAGCGTTTAAACATGAAGGCCCCATTCGAAAAAAATCGTCTTGACCTTTAAAGGACCTTGAAGGTCATGGTCACTGTCAAAATTTTGTTGTTGGATTCTTATTTTTCATTTCGTTTATCCTGCTGTACTTTTATTCCCGCCAGTATTCGTAATCGAAATACAATCTGACAGTGGAACTGTTGTTAGAAATGACTAAGAAACCTCCTATCAATGGTGATCTACAATAAATTCAAACGCTATTTGGTAGTAGTAGTTTTGAAGAGAAAAATGAGGGATTAATATTATTATTAATTAATGATAATATTAATTAATAATCATACTTTATAATTTTTACTTCATTAAATGTGGACACAGATACATGCAGTCATAAGGATCTGGTGTCAGCATTTGAATTTCATTGTGAACCTAAAGAAAAAATTATTGGACCTTACAATCTTTAACAAAGACACAAAAGCCAGCTGAATTAATTGAGGAATTTGCAAGAGAATAAAAAAGTTTGCCTTGTGAATTCGAAAATGTAAGGGAGTGTTTGGTCTGTGATGTACCGAAAGCAGGAAGTTAATCGTGTAAACTTACTATATGAGTAGCCCTTTGTATATGTCTCATAAGGGATAAACCGTCATGGATATGGAAAGAACTTGGTACCAAACGTCTTAGGTATAAACTATCGTGGACATAGATCGTCCTGGATATGTATCGTTTTGGGTATGAATTGTCCGGGTATGTAACGTCCGAGTGGAATTATTCGGGTATGAATTGACCCTACCTCAAGTAAATTGCCGGTATGGGAGGAAAATAGCCAGCGGTAAAGAAAGACTGGACCGCGGATGCAGCACCCTGCAGAGCCCTAAGGTACGTGCAATATGACACCCAAGGGACATCCCAGAAGTGTCTATCTTCACGGAAAGCAGCCCTGAACTGCTCACTCTGACAAACATTATGAAGTCAAAGCTCGTGGCGGCGACATGACAAGTTTCACGTCAAGTACGGATTTAAAACTACCCGTGACGAAACCAGGGAAACGAAAGGGCAGACTAGCTCACAAAAGATGCGGCTACAGAAGAAGTATTGCAAGTCACCAACGACATTGCATCAAGGAGCTGCTAACGAGCAAAAACATGCGGGCTTGCATGAGTAATGGGTCAACGCCGACACAGGCTGACTGACCTTCAGGTTCATATCGTACTGTCAATATAGTTTATGTAACGTATCCGAGTTATACACGCTGGAACGTGAAAATATTCGAAAATTCCGATGCCGAAAGGTACGAGTGCAGGAACAGCACCGAAGACTCCGATCACATAATCTTCGAATGCGACATTGAGCAGAACGAAAAAAAGTTGGTCCACGTAAGTTTGGTCGGCACGGGCTTTCATGGCGGAATACGCGTAATGAAATTAGGTACCGCGATGGATAATAAACGTGATGTTCGTGAAACAGGTGTAAATTCGGGTTGTGAACCAAATCGTCTCTTTTTACCGGTTGCGACTACCGATTGTAACTTTATACCGAACTCGCAAACGTTACCGGAAGTGACAGTAATAGGATGCGTGCGGTAATTAGGTCAATGACCACCAGATTTTAACCCATTCCGGAGAATGAAGATAACAGACTCTGGCCCCGGAAAGGATGCGGTTTTAGTAAATATGCTTTAAGGCGCGCAGGTGCTCTTAATAGGGTTTTAGTTAATATAAGATCGAGCATTGAAGTGGAACGTATGGGATGCTTTTCACTTTGTAGTTTCTGCGAAAGTCGAGGCTAGAATAAGCCAAAAAGGACAGACTTCACTGACATACACATATCCTTTCTTCCGCTGCACCTCTGGAGAAGAGATCTTAATCCGAATAGGGATAAAGAATTACGGACGTGAGTTACGCTCCTGTACAGACATCCATCACCACTGCGTGGAATATTGGATGACTTATCTAGAGATGGATTAAGATAGTCTAGAGATTTATAATGGCTCGTTTGTTATTTGTGTTTGTATTTTGTTATTTCGGCTAATCATACGTTATTTAATGGTTGTGTGATATTGGGTTAATGCTGTTCAAAAAAATTATATAAAGAGAAACGCCTTCCAAATCTTTACAACGATGTTGATTCTAGCTACTATGAACGCTGAGTCTGGTAGTGACACCTATTAATGAAGATGAAGATGATAATTATATTGTCATATCTAATGACCTTCAATCTTCTGATGAAGAGAACACAGCATTAACGCAAGATCAAGCGATTTTTGAAATCTGGTTTCTACATCTAGACACATTATTGAAGCTGCCCCATCGGCTGAAGTCTTTTTGGTAAGACGTAGGCCCTAACATCTGAGATTATTTAGTAGATTTTGGCTCAATATTTATGATCCTTTTGATAGATTCTTTCCCAAACGTTTGACAGATTTTTGAAATCTCACCAAATCTACGCCCCAACACCCATGTTTTTTTTATAAATATGTGCCGCAACATCTAAGGCCTTTTTTGGAGGGATGACTCTTGAAATTTATTCAACACTTATGGTCCTTTTCACAGGACCGACATCTTAAAACAAGGGCATATTTTTGAAATCGTTCTGGCATCTAAGGTCTTTTTGACAAATTCTTGCTCCAACATCTAGAAACATGACCCACTTTTAGAGATTATTATAAGTTTTTGTTATGGAATAAGTTCAAAAGTAAATATCTAATTAAAAATTATTATTAATTTGATTAAATACATAAATAAAAAGTTTACCTCGAGTAGGATTTGAACCTACGACATATACTTAGCTAGAGAGTACCGCTCTAACCAACTAAGCTATCCAGAAACATACCGAATCGATGTAAATTTTGTCCTTGTGCGGTTGCGTCTGTTGGGTGATGTGCTGGTTCGTTTTTCCTAGCTTCTTGTTTTTTTATTTTGATTGTATGTTTGCAAGTTTGTGCGTTTGTGTGTGTTCACTAGTTTGATAATGTTTGAGTATTTGTATGTTTGAGTGTTTTTACTTGTTCGCTTGTCTTTTAATTTGTTGCGCAAGCATCTCGAATTTCCAAACCTAAGAAACTAAACAAATTAAGTAACACGTAACCTATACACTAAAAAAACTAACCAACAAGCGTGCGAACATACAAACTACCTAACATACAAACATACGGACAACTGAACATTCAAACGTACAAACATACAAATAAAAGAACTTAGCTAAAACAATCCTAAAGCAAACAAATTAAAAACATCAGCCAACACCAGAAAAACTAAGAAACATACAAACAAGTAAAAGCACTCAAACATACAAACACTCAAACATCAACAAAGCCATCCACAAATACTTAAACACTAACTAACAAACTAACGAACAAAACACCGCAAAACTTAAAACACACACAAACAAATTAAACTACCAAAAAACAAAGAAATCCAAGAGAAAAAACAAAATCACAATCAGGCACACATACACAAACAACCCAAACAACTCAACGTCCAAACTAAAGAAACTAAGCAAGATATTTAACATGCAAACAAGAAGCTAACCTTGCACCAAACATGTAAGAAAGAAGCAAACTACCTAACACGCAACACCTAGCACACATATACAAATACGTTATTCAAACAAGCATGCGTTTTGAATGTTGCCACGGCATTTTTTTGGTAATTAAACATCCAAACATACAAATAAAAAAACAAAAGAACCTAACTGAAACAACCCTAAAATAAACAAATTAAAAACGTTTGGCAACACTGCAAAAAACTAACAAACAAGCAAACAAGTAAAAACACTCAAGCAACAAACTAACCAACAAAATCATCCGCAAATACTTAAAACACTATCAAACCAGTGAACGAACACACAAACATGTAAACTAGCCAAAATAACAAAGAAATCCAAGAAGCTAGAAAAAACAAAACAAGCAATCATGAAACAGTTGCACACAAACAACCCTAAGGTCCCATCATCCAAACTAAGCAAAGTATTCAACATGCAAACAAGAAGCTTGCCATGCACCAAACGTGTAAGAAACAAGCAAACTGGCTACAACGCAAATACACCATACACGTAAACCAAAAAAACAAACTAGACATGTAAAAGCTAGTCCTCAATCAACACCTAAAAGTAATCCAACATGCACAAACATAAATCTATCAAAAATATCATAGACGTTAGGCCAACTTCAACAATTTGTTAAATAATATCAGATGCTAGCGCCCACGTCCTACCAGAGTGACTTTAGCTCTTAGTATAGTTTCAATAATTTGTATAAGGACTTTAGGTGGAGAATGCAGATTGAAAATAGGGGTAGAAACATCCTGGCGCCGAAATACGTTTGTGCCGAAGCGTCCCGGCACCGAACCGGGCGGCGCCAAAATGACCGTTTCGAAACGTCCCATGCCGTAACCACCAGAATTATCTAAAACATCTAATGGATTTTTCTCTTCATCAGAAAATTAAACGTCATTAGATCTGAGGCTGTAATTATCATCTCCATCTTCACTAAGGGGTCACTATCAGAGTTAGCGTTCATAGTGGCTAGAATCAACATCGCTATAAAGATTTAGAAAGCGTTTATCTTATTCAAATCTCATCCTTTACCTAAAAAATAACATTTCTTTCTTTCATTATTTTTTTGAACAGCATTAATTCAATAACACAACCATTAAATAATTTATTATTAGCAAAAAAACAAAATACAAACACAAATAACAAACTACCAATAATAACCCGCCACTTAATTAACTGTTGCACTACAAATACGTACGCGATCTATTTACAGACGGAAGATCAGTACACAATACCAGGAATTTAATTTGACATAAGTCAATGAAATAATCTAAGGTAGCGCCGATGGATATGACGCACGTTTTGAAATAGATCAATTTCTTAGTTACTACTATCATCTTGCACATGATTGGATTTGTATCCGCCTGAAACCCTAACTTATCATAAACAGTATGTGTAGGTGAACTATGATTAATTAAAGTAATTGTGAGAGTTGAATTTTCAGCCATATTCTCGAGGGGCTTGGGAATATAACGCTTCGAGTGTTGGAAATATTGTTTATGGAAATTTGCATGTAAGTGCAATGAAGCAAAACATTTTCTTGAAAAAGTTTAAGATCAATATCAAAATTAAGCCATAAAAACCATTTAAACAACTGTGATTGTTTTGGCGAACGTTACTGTAAATGAAAAGTGCCCATGACGTACAATCGGATGTGACATAATTTTTTTTCGACCTTTTTGCAAAATTCATGTTCTAATGGTACAATTTTCGTCCCACTCCCCTCCGGATAACGAAGGCGGTTGATCTTCGAAAAAGATTTGCTTCTTCCGCTTGCGAACCAGCTTAACACTGGTTTCGGCTTTTTAGCTCTTGCGTTCCTTTTTGATTTTTTGTTGGCGATGTTCTCGGAGTGGTGAGAACTTGAGCGTGTTGCTTACTGTTCACTTCTGAGGGAGTATGTGTAGGTGTTGGGGATTCAACAACGAGGAGTTTTGACGGAGTTAATGGAACCTCTGTGGCTAGAGCTTCAAAATTGTTAGAGGTACTTTCGACTGGCAAATAGGAATACGATGGTGCAAATGGTAATACTGCACATGCTCGGAAACCTCCTGATCCAGTTGATGCCGTTGAAGCTTGGGACTGTGCTTTTTGTAAAAGTTGGCCAAAGTGTTCCGCTCTAATTTATTCACCGGATTTGCAACTCCCCACTCAATAGCTGCGTTTCGGTAGTTGAAAGTCGTCTGGCTAGGTAAAGCACAAAAAGTGCACTTTGTTTTCGAATGCTTTTCTAGTATTTCCGGAGAAGCAGGGGTGAACACGGACCCGCTGACTTTCTGGGAATGAAATGATTTTTCAGCCAATTTAAAGAAGTTCCTTTTATGTAGGCTGATTTCTCTCCTATAACCAGTTCTGCGCCATTAGTCAGATTCGCCACTTCTTTGAACACAATGTAGGGAGGAACGTTCCTGCAGCATTACAAGCGATTACTGCTATATGGTTTTCTCTTGTTCTGTTGATTGTCGAGTTCGAACAGATATGCTTCCTTTCGCAGCTATAACGTGTTGCGGTGGGTTGTTTAGTTGCAGGCCCGATCCGTTTACGTTGTATATATTAGCCAGTTTGTTGAATAGGTTGTGTTGTTGTAAGAGAGTAAAATAGTCGGCCACCTCCTTTTTATTCATTCCGTCCGCTCGGGCCTTGGACGCCCCCTGGGCTTTCGTTATAAACAAAGTAAAGTTCCGACTAAGGAAAGCTCTATAATGTGTTTTCATTAAATTCGTTGCACGTCATTTGGTGGTAGGGAATAGAACTAAAGAATACTTTCACGTATGCGGACATAGATGGTCTCATAACAGAGTTTTCCCGACTGCGTTATATCGCCTACCGCGTCATATTCTTTGGCGCTACCTTACATAACGCATAAATCAGTAGATTTATTTTTAACTTCATCAACTATTTAATATATATAATATATATATATATATATATATATATATATATATATATATATATATATATAATATATAATATATAATATTTACCGATAGAACCTTGTGGTGTTTTAAGTCAGCTCGATGAAGTGATTTACGGGATTTCTTTACAACCTTTCCATGGCGTTAATATTGTTTTAAGTCGTCTTCTTCTTCGGGCATCGCTCTTTCAGTATCTGAAGTCATCCTCATGGGAATGGAGTTATACATTCCCAAAAAACAGTACCGTATAGGTCATTCACGTTCCCAACCCTGGTTCAATAAGGTTTGTGTTGATGCAATATCTTTAAAAAATAAATATTACATTAAATGGAAATCTAATAAATCGGTCGACAGTCATGTAGAATACGTTGGTGCTAGAAATATCTGCAAAAGTGTCATCACTAAAACTAAAAAGTTGTTCGAACAACGAAAATGCAATGAACTAGATCATCTCCTTTAGGCAGTCGTAAATTCTGGTCTTTAGCTAAAGCCATTAGTAAAAACTTTGGAACATCTTCATTCCCCCCCTGACGTCTATTGACGGATCGGTAGTTGCTGATTATGTAGTTTGTTGTTGTGGATTTGTTTGCATCAAACTCGTCTCAATGATTCTGGAAAAGATGTGCCCCTAGTCAACTCTTCTTCATACGCTATGAAACCAATTCATTTTCGGTACGAGCTCTAGGAATCAATCATCAGTAGGCTTTATCTCAATAAGGCGACTGTCCCACACGGTATCCCAGCTATTGTCTTAAGGAAATGAAATGTTCTCCCGAACTAGTACCAGTCCTATCTAAGCTCTATACGATCTCTATGTTTTCTGAGGAATTCCCTTCATCATGGAAGTTAGCAAATGTTCAACCTATTCCCAAAAAAGGCGATAAGACCGATCCCTCAAACTACCGACCAATTGCCATCACTTCCATTTTGTCTAAAATCATGGAAAAAGCCATCAATCAGCAACTGCTCACGTTCCTTGAAACTAACAAACTCCTTAGTGACCACCAATATGGGTTTAGGCAAAGTCGTTCAACAGGCGATCTTCTTTCATATGTGACCTAAGTTTGGAACAATACAGTAGAGCAGTCCGGTGAAACAGTTGTAGTCGCTTTAGATATCTCAAAGGCATTTGACCAAGTTTGGCATAAGTGTTTACTTGCCAAACTCACCTCGTTCGGGTTAAATGATACACTCATCAACTGGGTTTCTAGTTCCTTGATGAAAGACGAATACGTGTCGTAGTTGATGGCTTTTTTTCAAAAGAAGTTAGCATTAACGCGGGCGTACCACAGGGATCCGTTATAGCGCCTACACTTTTTCTCCTGTACATAAATGACCTTATTTCTTCAACAATTAACCCCATCCATTGCTTTGCTAATGATAGCACTCTTCACTGTAGTTCATCTCAGTCTACTCATAGTGATAATCCACCTTCTAGGCTTTTTGTACAGATCTAAGCAGTACTTTACCTCTCGACAGCTCCTTCTGCTGTATAAGGCCCAAATTTGGCCTCATCTGGAATATAATTCTTACCTCTGGGTTAGTGCTCCCCAATACGCTCTCGATATCGTTGATCGTATTCAAAAGAGAGCGATTAAGCTTATAAATGACCCGTCCTTAACTTCTCACATACAGTCCCTTGAGCATAGAAGGATGGTTTCAGTTCTTCCTTTGTATTATCGTTGTTACAACGGCTATTGTGCTGCTGAATTATATTCTTTGATACCATCTCGGGTTATCTTTGCGAGAAACACTCGGTTCGCTCATTCACATCATCAGTATGCAGTACAAATCTCCACTTGTCGTACTAAACGAGCGCAATCCACATTTTTCTACACGGCTTCTAAACTCTGGAATGATCTCCCTAGTTCCTGTTTTTCTCTCACTTATGATATGAGAAAATTTAAGGCAGCTGTTCATAGGCATCTATTGGCAATTCATTATCCCTCTATCCATCCTCCTATGTGTTCCTGAGTGCTTTAGCACGATAGGCCAAAGTTAGCCTGTTCAGGCCCACAATCATAAAAAAAAAAGTTATCTAATTGCATTCTATAAAAAAAAAACTGGTGACGGCATCTGGTCCTACATTATTAAGTTTTGGCGTTTTGGGCCTATAAAATAACCGTGTGGACGATTTTGGCATTCAGCGTTTTGCGCATTCTGCATTTTTTGGTGCTTTGATCATTACCGGCGGAATGGGCGCATTAGTCGAAATGGTCGTCAGCGTTTTGATCACGTTTGACGGTTTGGACTATTAAAATACAGATTCGAATTCGGCGGAATGTCCAGATCCCGGATACTCTATTTGGAAAATAGAATAGCGTAATTCAACTGCGTCACTACTATTCCGGAAGTGTAGAGGGAGCCTAGGATTAAATAAATGAATAATATTTTGAGATTTGGTCTCTTGTTTTTTATTTTGCAAACTATTCTTTGTAGCCGTTCTTCATCAGCTCAATTGTCCCAGAATTACCTGCAACAATTCAATATTTCCACTAATTTAAACTATTGCGTTTTGATTTCTTGATTGAACACTTATTGTTGTGCTGTCCTTCTACTTTTATTATAGTAACACTAAAATTGTCTAAACCGAGTGGATTAAATCATCATTATTTCTAATACCTTTACACTTCTCCACCTACCTATCATTAATTCTAACAGAAAAGAATAATGTAGGCGAATAACGGTATACGATTATCAATAAATCAAGTTTTAAAAAAGAACTATAAGCAATAACAACATTCTTATTAATTAAAAGAAAAAAAAAGATTATCTCATCAACACAATACTAAAATTTCAAGGTAGTCAGTCGGTCTTAACAAAATTGAAGATGGCTTCTTATTATAAGTTTAGAAAATGTGTTGTGGCGAAACATATTTCAGAAAATAAGTTGCCCGCTGGTCAAATGAAGACCCTCAATAAAAGTCCATCTCTTCAACATTGTTATCTGTAATTCTATAAAATTTTATGATCTTTCGTTATTGAAAAAGTTTATTGCAGGTACCTTTTTCCGACGAACGCGTTCTGATGTTAATGTGTCCATTTTTGGGTTTAGTTACTGTATTTCTTAGAGAGGGTCGTATTTTATTGTAGGTGGATGAAAAAGAAGATATCTAAGAAGCGGCACGTTCTAATTTAATACGTTAAGAGATGCCGAAATTTCTTCAAATAATCGGAAAATAGTGTCTTGAATAATAATTAGAAAATATCTGGTAATCTGTTATTATTTAATAACGCTTATATTATTATTGTGCAGATTTATTGATAATTAAAGTATAAAGTAGTTAAAGTAGTCTTGTAAAACCCTAATTTTTATTATTATATGAACTCTCTGTGTGTAAGTATATAAAGAAGTAGGTACTTCAAGTATCATAATTTCATAAACTATACAATTATCTTTAGGTAAATAAAATACATAAGCTTCTGTTTAGAGTTTCTTTAATTATTGTAAAACTTGATTTTCGCCCTACTTGTAAAAACTTGTAACTATTAATATACAATAAAATACAAAATAATTATACGATTTGCAATTTATATATCTTTCCTCCTAAATAATGTAATTAAGTGATTATGGCCAACTTTAATTATGATTTGTTATTAAATTCTATATTGATAAAAAAAAATTGATGAAAGGGATGCTGTAAATTAATGAATTATTTCTTTTCCCAAGCACTGAAATATTGAAACTGGCAACTTATATTACTGATCTAGCATTGTGGGTTGCATAGCAATCGTGTCAGCAAGCTGTATTGCAATGAATAGTCTCAGTAGATTCTATTATTAATTAGTAGGTACCTATATCAACACATTCATGTTTTCCTGCAATACTCTTCTGCTTAGACTAAAACACACTTCAAAAGAAAGTTTCAAGAATTAGAAATGTATAAAATAAATTACATTAAAGAAACACGCTAATTTCGAATAATTTTATATTATTAACATTTAATTAAATATACAATGCATAGGATATTTAAAATATAGAGTGTTTATAAACATTTTCAGAATAACAGAATTATCATTTAATTTCTGCTAATTGGCATAATAGTTTCCTCAAATAAGCATTTCTAGTGGAATAAATAGGAATAAAGCTAAAACTTTTAGATAATAGCACACATTAGAGAGTAATCGCGAAAAAAGTTTCCACTCTTACATCGCTACTTCGTCCTCCTTGGAATAAAGATGGCGAACTGGAATAAATATTGAACTCCTGTATATTAGGAACTAAACTACTTAAACGATTTACAAAATTCGGTACCGGTTCTATAGCAGTCTAAGGTCTAAGGTTATTTTACGGCAATCAAAGAAGACAAAACATACCATCCAAAATCATTTTGGTCCCAGATTGCAGTTGCAAACCGGTCACAAATAGAAATATGGTCAAAAGAATTACCATCGAAGGAAAGATGTTCATACGGTAAGCTAACGCTTTTTTCGGAAGACGCTTAGACCATTTAAAAGTCTAAATAAGACTGCAGCTGAATTAACTGCAGAGGCTTTGGGAATATCAACAAAAATAGTATGGAGAACAAAAATGAAGACTAAGTACTTTACGACCAGTGGTGCGTCAAATGTACAGCGAGAAAAAAACATCAATCGGCAGAAACAATTCGTTGCAAGAAGAAATGCCTGATCTACAATGTTGCAAAAGAATCATTCTTAACTGAATACATTGGTTTTCGGTTTAAAAAAACTATTAATAGAACATTTTTAATGGAGTTTCCTACAGTACGACCCAACAAGTTTGAGTGCCTTACAAAATATTCCGAAGAAAAAGATATTAACCTACATACACCAAAGGTTTTGGACGAAACTTGGGTTTTCAGCAAAGGTCGGATGAGAAAATCATGGCAAGATAACAATGCATTAACTCAGTGGAAGAAAACAGGACAGGGTTCAAGACATATCATCGTGCTGACAAGAGGAGAGGACGGTTTTGTTGACGGCGCGGCGTAGAACCAGTTTTCAAAAGTAATCGAAAAACCGGCGACAACCATCATAATACAGTATTGCCCAAAATAAACAGTACTGAACTTGTAATTGTTTTATTTATTTAAGAAAATATTATTGACACTTTATTACATGTACTCAACAATACTGAACTTGTAATTGTTTTATTTATTTAAGAAATACACATTATTGACACTTTATTACATGTTATAAATGTGCACCTCCTCGTTCAAGGCAGACTTCATAACGATGTAATAAGTTTCTCGTCATGTTATAGAATAAGGGTCTGCGAAGAAGGCTCTAACGGCATCCTTTAATTCCTCGATGGTTTGTGGTCTCCTTTTGAAAACGGCATTTTTAGCAATGCCCCAAATGTATGCGTCTGGAGATGTGAGGTCTGGAGAATGTGAAGGATAAGGGAAGTCAGTAAATAGTGAAATGAATCTGCTTGGAAAATGTCCCTGAAGAAATTGACGAACTGTGGCAGCAATATGGGAAGTTGCCACGTCCTGTTGAAAAATTGGTCTCGAAATGCCACATTACGTGCACGACAGAATTGACGTAGATCGGGGATAAAGCGTGTTAAAATTTGTATGTACCTCTGTTGATTTAGTGTGACTTGCCTACTATTCTCTTCGATGAAGTATGGACCAATGATTCCGTGTCCCGAAACTGCACACCAATCACTCACTTTTGCACTATGTAAAGGAACTTCTTGAACCAGATCGGGTCTGGTAAAGCCTAGAAATCGATTTATGCACCGATTCACATGCCCCGACAAATGAAAATGTGCTTCGTCTGAAAACCATACATTTTTCAAAAATTCAGGATTTTCATACTGTAACGCGAGAATTCTGGCGCAATATTCCTCTCTACTGCGATAATCCCAAAGGGCATAATTGTTGATGTACCTGAATCACATACGAAAATGCACCCAGCTCCTTCAGGATTTTCTTTGCAAGGAAGTTCTTTTTAAACCAAGTTGCAACGCT
This sequence comes from Vesta saturnalis, assembly GCA_036346205.1. Taxonomy (NCBI): domain Eukaryota; kingdom Metazoa; phylum Arthropoda; class Insecta; order Coleoptera; family Lampyridae; genus Vesta; species Vesta saturnalis. The sequence goes on from JARFJB010002516.1 coordinate 2,731,939, forward strand.
GTCCTTGTCTGGCTGACTTTCGGATTTTCTAAGATCTGCTCAAAAACACGATCATGGTTATTGTTGTTGTTAACTGTTCTGGGACGCCTCGAGTTTCCTTTTCGTTGGCACAATACATTACCCGCATTTCTGAACTTTTCAATAACCTTTGAAATTACAGCATTACTTGGAGAACGTTTATTAAACCGTTGTGTGAATTGATCACACACGTATCGCAGACTTGCACCATTACGTCGGCCGATTCCGTATGAGCGAAAATAATGCTCTACCAGAAACACTTTCTCCTCCGTACTTAAGACCATTTATAAAACTTAGGCCCTACTAATTAATTGTTTAAGGTTTACTTGACAGGTGTACACTAGCTAACTTGGGTATGACAGCGCGCGCATAGAGACACCGCCGACTTAGTTTCAGTACTATTTATTTCGGGCAATACTGTACGAACTGCGGAAAGCATATATAATGCGGTGTACTATGATATACTGAATAGGTAAAGTGAGTGGCTCAATAAACGGTGTAATACAAAAAATTATATATGTATATGTATAGTTAATAGTAGATAAATATCTTAAGAATAGTTCAATTAATGCGTTTATACATTTACATCTCTAATGCAGTAAACTAATTACCGAGTAATGAGCTTTTACGATTACCTAATTTGTTTATCCCCCAATTTAGTTTAGCACTTTCACTAATCTATCTATACTACAATTAGGATGGGGTAGGTGTATGGTGATTATTCAGCAAATGGATGTTTTTTAAATTTAATTGGAATACAATAATAGTTTATTAATAACGACCCATGTTGGTGTAAATTGATCCACAAATCGAAAATTAATTTTGTTGCTAAAAGATTTTTATAAAACTATTATTTCGACTGAAGAAGATGCAGTAGCATTTTTACGAGAGAATGGATTGTTACCAAATGTAGAAGATGTTGCGCAGCGTCATAGATGTGATGCACAAAAGCAAAAAAAAAGAGAAGAGATCGGTGTGGTGAACACAGACTAGTTTTCCGTTGTCCATGGAGAGGATGTCAAGCTACAAGATCAGTCAGACATGGGAACGGGATATTTTTATTTTGAACGAAGTGATAGGGCTACCTTAGTTTCTATAATAATATATATATAATATATATATATATATATATATATATATATATATATATATTAGATATCCCATGACTTAGGGTTGGTAGATTAAGAACGTGTTATGTAATTCAAACATGTCTAATAAACATGGGTGCGGAAATGATAGCCAGTCGTAGTACAGCTACTCTGCAGAAAAAGATAAGCCAGACATTATTTTGTTTTCTTCTCTAGCTGTTTCTGAATATCAATTGTTTAATTATTAACATTATTTAGTGTCAGTTTTTGATGAAAAATGCGATAACTTGTTAAAAATTCATTTTTCAAACATGCCGATATTCGGTACGTTTGCGGATTTTGTGGTGGAAATAAAATGCGGGCAGCTGAAAAATATTAGAGACCATTTCCTAGCAGTAGAATAACACATCACCATACATATTCGGTTCAACGAAGAGAAACCGGATCGTTTCCCAAAGCTGGCCCCGAACATAGCCAGAGATGATGCTCAAAACGTATTAGGTGCTAAATTTACACTATGCGTCATGTGGATTATTGAAAAATCGGGTTGCCTATTAAACTCGCAGAAGACGGTCGTGGTTCCTAGTAAATCGTAAAATATGTGGAAAGCTGCTTCAAAATTCACACTGTCTCTTAAATAAAACTCATATTTGATAATAAATATCACAGGCGCCACTATCGAGATTTCTCGGTAAAAAGTTCTTAGGCGAAATGTTAATAATCTTGAGTGATCACAGAAAACAAGAAAATTTCCCACTCGTAAGTACAAAATTCATAGTGTACACTTTCGTCAAATTCACTCAACGTGGTACCGAATTAGTAATGAACACTTATGTAATACTTCCACGACTGTGTTCGTTACTTTTCTGCAAAATTATGTAAGTTCTAAAAATGGTCCAGGCTTTGTTAGCACAAGCTTTATAGCTTCGAGTGTATTTCTGTCTCCTTACTGAACATGAACATGTACCTACATAACTTTTGTTTACTCATCTTTCTTACATTTTCTGCATGCTTCTGAGCTACCATATGTAGTCTTTTGACGCCTCGTTTTGATACAACTTTTTGTTGATGGTGAATCGTCAGTAGACACCTCTTCTCATCCATGTCGAATATTCTTTGAGGTTCGTTCATGAGATTAAGGTCCAGTAATATTTTCTCCAGTTTGGAAAAATAATACGCCACAGCACACCTACTAAATTTTTCAGCCCTGGCGGTGTCAGAAATTGGACTTTTCGCTGAGCCACACTGCGATTACGTTTATAAAAACCGTACATCCACTTTCTACCGGCCATTCTTAATATCTGGCTAAATTTATGGAGAATATTTCTATCTTCCACAAAACTGTATACACTTCTTCGAAAAACCTTGTTTGTTATGGGCATATCAACTTCCGCGAGACAAAAGGTACAGTTACGTAACTCAGTTTCTTGTTCTTTGTTCAATAAAGAACCGCGACCTAGTTTTCTTACCGTGCTACCGGTAGAGTTTTCTAGGATTTCTATATTGTTGCAAGGCCTTTAGCACTGCCATTCCATCGCTGATACTCTCCAGGGCTCTTTGAAGGGGCTCCTCGAACCAGAGCCGCTTTCTCTGGTGGCGTTTCCAGATATTTCCACTGAAACAAAGAAAATAAGGAATTAAAAACAAGCTTTTACTTTTAGAAAACATTAGTGTGATTAATAAGGCCAGTACGCTAAATAAGGGCACTCGAGTTTTCCCGCCTAGCCTTTTTATGCACACATAGCCGCTACAAGGTAATATTCTCACAAAAATGTGTTAATGAATTTTATTTAGTTTACTTACCGTACGACTGTTCCTTACACTATGCCTAATTAACAGTCACAATTGTATCGTTTATCATGTCTGTTGTAATTGAAAGACGACTCCGTATAAACTACACAACATTTGCATCGGACCAAAATAAAAACTTCTACACTATGTCGCTCTAGGGGATTCTAACGGAAGTAATTTTATTTGCACACTGTGCCTTCGGGCTACAGAGAACATAGATAGTAGTTAGTGTCCTATTCGATCCGTGGTTTTGCTAAATTCGACGATTGGACTTATTAGGTGCATGGCCTCATTTGGGACAGGTAAGGTACCGTTGATTTAAGCACTAACTGCATCTCATAACAGGAAACACGTTTTGGCTTTGTGATGTTTGGACTATATTATTTCTTTACCTTATATAATATTTACTAATGCAACATGATACAGACATAATAAAAGCATGTGATCAGATTTTTGTATTTGTTTTGGCTGTATTATCTCTTTTTAGCTGACGTCGTTTACTATATATATATATATATATATATATATATATATATATATATATATATATATATATAGGAGACAGAAAAAGTTCCTATGAACTTAGGTCCGCAACGCCTTCGTTTAAAAGATATGGGGTGTTGAAGTTTAATTATTTTTTGTTTTTTTTTAATATATTTTTACAATGATGTAATAAGCGGACGAAATTTTGTATACAGGGGCTTTTTATAACGCAGAATTCAAATATTACCTTAGTTCTTTAATTACTGATAGAGGGCGCCGCATGCAGGTTTCCATCTTGTTTGAATCGGTCCTAACTTTTTTGTCTTACACTGTATGTCATGTTCGACTGGAAAAATTTGTTTTCCCATCTTTTCTGCTTCAGAAAGGTATACCTTATTGAAGTCGCTAGGACCAACGGTTTACGAGAAAAATGCATCTGATGCATGCAAATTATCCAAAAGCGCCAAAGTAACTTATTTGCAAAAACAATGACATAACACTCCAACAATTAAATTTTAATAGCAACAATGAAGGGCAGTGATTAAAAAAAACATTAAATTTTTAGAAGATATTCAAATTGTTGTCCTTGTACTTGAATACATTTTTCTATTCTTCTTCCTATGGATTGACGGCATCTTTGAAATATTCCTGGGTTATTACGGAATCTATCTGCGGATTCCATAATTCTTATCCATAGTTGCTCTTCATTATGAATTTCTACAGAATAAGGATCATTTTTCATGAATCCCCAAAATGAAAAATCGAGGGGATTAACGTCGGGACTACGAGCTGGCCATGGTACCGGTCCCCCTCGACCAATCCACGTATTTCCAAATCTCCTATCCAAAAATTCCCTTGCCAATAGAGAAAAGTGAGCTGGTACGCCATCATGCATGTAACGCATTCTACCAATAATAGCCAATGGAACATCCTCTAATAACGTATTTAGTTCATGCTCCAAGAAATTTCGATACAGTTCACCTGTCAATCGATTGGGCAATTGAAATGGGCCAATTAAGTAATTGTCAATTATACCTGCCCACACATTAATAGAAAACTCATATTGGTGACTTCTAATTACGGTTTGATGATGATTTTCATCACTCCAATGGTGCATATTATGTAGGTTCAGAACACCATCACGGCTAAAACCAGCTTCATCAGTAAACAAAATTGAAGAAAAAATATCTTGTCTTTGATTTTGCAACCATTCGCAAAATTGTACACGAAGAAGATAGTCATGTTCTAATAGTGAATGAACCTTTTGGAAATGATACGGGCGAAGAAGTTGTTCATTGAAAATGTGTCTAACTGATTCACGGTTAACATTTCGTACCGCCGAACTTGTTTTCTTGGTGCTTGACTCGGATTATTTTCTACCATTCGTAAAACAGTTTCTTCGTTTCGCGCAATGCGACGAGTTCTGGAAATTCCACTATTTACTTTTGGTTTTTTAAAACAGTCATCTTCACGCAAACGCCTATGTACGTCAATAAATGTCCTATTATGAGGAATATGCCTTAATGGATATCTTTCTCGATAGATACGTTGAGCTTCGGAAGAATTTGATCTAGCGTCGCCGTAACACGTAATTATGTCCCTGTATTCTTCAAAAGTGTAGTGAACCATTTTTGAAAGTAATTTTGAAAAATCAATAAGAGAATCAATGAAAAACGTAATCAAGAACACAAAATACCTCTAACAAGACAATAATATTTTGACAAGTGTCATAGATTTCGTTTTTTTTTCGTAAATTTCCATCACCTGTTATTTTCATCACTCCAATAGTACATATTATTTTGTGTTCCTAAAATGGTTCACTATACTTTTGAAGAAGACATGATTATGTGTTACGGAGAAGCTCGGTAAAACTTTTCCAAAGCTCAACGTATCTATCGAGAATGATATTCTTTAGGACAGGTTCCTAGTGTTCGAACATTTATTGACGTGCATAGGCGTTTGGATGAAGATGGGTGGTTTTTAAAAAAAAAAGTTAATAGTGGGAGTTTCCAGAACTCGTCGCACTGTTGAAAAGGAATAACCTGAACACATTCTTTTTAAAAATTTAATGTTTTTTTTAATCACTGCCCTTCATTGTTGCTATTAAAATTTAATTGTTGGAGTGTTATGTCATTGTTTTTGCAAATAAGTTACTTTGGCGCTTTTGGATAATTTGCATGCATCGGATGCATTTTTCTCGTAAACCGTTGGTCGTAGCGACTTCAATAAGGTATACCTTTCTGAAGCAGAAAAGATGGAAAAACAAATTTTTCCAGTTGAAAATGACATACAGTGTAAGGCAAAAAAGTTAGGACCCTGTAAAAGAGGGAAAATTCTCCTATTTTTGATTTCTCAGAAAATTTCATTCTTGATGATTTGCTCTGCTTGTTTTCAAATCCCCGAAACACAAATTACTTTCTATTTTACTCGTACGGTTCTCGAGATAATATCATTTTTCTTGAAAAATTGGACTTTAGTAGGCGGATTTCATTGAAAAACACCACTGACAGAAATTGTCAAATGTGATAATTCTGTTGAACTGCAAATTAATTCATGCTAATTTGAATTGTATACTATAATGTTGGCAAAAAGCTTGGTAACTAAATTCCTTCAAACAGGCTCGGTTTTAAACCTAAAGAAGCCAAAGAAGTTGTTCGATGAAGAAGATGCTGCTACTGTTCTCGCCGTTCATTCCGCAACAGAAGTTCCAAGGTTGTCTTTAAGAAGGAGGGCACTACGAATTGGGATAGGTAAATCTCATTTACAAAGAATCTTCAAGGAGAACAAAATTTTACCATTTAAGCCGCAATTTAGGCAAACTTTAGAGAACGGTGATGAAGCCAAACGTCTGGATCTTTGTTTGGAAATCGGCAATAGAGTTTTGGAAGATTAAAATTTTCATAAACGAATAATGTTCTCCGATGAATCGACCTTTTCAACTAACGGAGTCGTTTCCTCCCAACATTGCCGTTACTGGAGTAGGACGAATCCAAACTTCCGAATTGCTAGTCGCAGACAACGTTTGAAAAAAGTTAATGTGTGGTGTGCGGTTTCGTACCATGGAATTATTGGCCCATATTTTTTTTATCAAAAATTTAAACCGTTATTCATGTTTGGAAATGTTGCAAATTTTTTTAACTGATAAACTGGATGAATGCCATTGAACTACCAAATTGAAATGTTCTTCCAGCACGATGGGTGCCCTGCTCATTATGCCGGTACTGTTCGCCAGTGGCTCAATACAGAGTTTCATGATAACTGGATAGGAAGAGATGGTCCCATTTTATGGCCGCCGAGAAGTCCTGATCTCACAATAATGGACTTTTATCCGTGGGGTCGTTTAAAACAAATTGTGTACAGTGAGCCATTAGACAATGATGAAGAGCAATTGAAAAATAGGATACGGAATGCTGTCCAGTCCCTTTCAATCGAAGAAATAAGGCGCAGTTTCAATGAATTTAGAGCTCGCATTGAAATCTGTGCGGAAAAAGGAGGAGCATTATTCGAATAGAAAATTAATAGTTGAGTTTTTTGAGAATTTCATTTCATTTTATCATCAATTGTTAAATTTATTAATTAAAGCTTGTGAGACCAATTTGATTTTTCGTTTGAAACAAATCAATTTACTTCAAAAAATTACGAAAAGCTCGAATTTTTCAAGAAAAATGATATTATCTCGAGAACCGTTTGAGTTAAATAGCAAGTAATTTGTGTTTCGGGGGTTTGAAAACATGCAGGGCAAATCAGCAAGAATGAAATTTTCTAAGAAATCAAAAATAAGAGAATTTTCCCTCTTTTAAAGTCGATCCGGGGACATACTGTATATATGTATATTTATCAAAACTTCAATTATATAATAAATGATTTCATGATAATCACATTATGTTTCTTGTTCATTCTTTTCAAAACCACGTCTGGAAATTGGGCCCTGAAAACAAAATCAGGATAATCATGTAACCAGTGGATACCGGTGGATAAAGCAAGAAGGAATAGAAGTAGAACAGGAGCAGAGCGGAAAAATTAAGTAGTGTGAAGAAACAGGAATGACACTAAAACGCGAAATGGAAAATGGAGAACATAAAGGCACTAAACCAATAAATATACATATAAGAGCTAACCCGTTTTAATAAATGGCTTCTCTGAAGTGTATAAGGGCAAGTTCCTTAATCCATGGAAATACACCGCAATTATAACGATTAATTTGGGTAGAGTGGGGTATCCTATCAGATATAGATGCGCAACTGCAAATTATGAAATCTCATGCATCACATTTTTATTATTTTATGTTGTAGTCAAAATAAGGTTAACAAATACTAGCCATATCGTTTTGGCTAATTCAGTACAAAGCCTCTCACTAATTTTCATCCTAACATCACGTGCGTAACACGCATCACTTCATTTTTCTATTGTTTAAAGACGGTGATTAACATCCGTATATATAAAGATACAGCACACCTTATAGAAGTTAGAAAAGGTAAGTTTATACTCACGAAAGTGTTACGCGCAATTTTGAATTTTTTATTTTTTCAATTAATTAATTCATTGTCTAGAAATAATTCTCATTTATAAACAAAAGGTTAATAATTATGTTCAGTTTATGAAATAAAAGGTCATTGATAAGAACTTTATCTAATAGTCACCGTGTAATACAACCAAGTAATTTTATTGGATAATAACAGTGAAAACAGCTGAAAACCTACAGAGCCATGGTGCCTTTATTTACGAACATTGATGAAGTTAATAAACTACCTAGTGAACAATTCATTAAAATATTCGGAAATGTAGTTGAACATTGCCCAGCTGTTGCTATTTGCATTTTAAAAAATCGCCATTCCATGATATTAACGCGATTTCAGTTGCTGTATATTCGTATCTAGATTCGCTCAATGAACATGGTAAGTGTTGATAGACAATACTTTTAATAAACTCCAACTTACAGAAGTCATTAAAATTATTCAAGTACATCCTGATTTGGCTGGTAAATTGACAGATTTAGGTAAATTAACTGCTGAATCCAATTATGAACAAACAACAGCTGGACTATTAAACCTTTCTTCCGAAGATAAACATCGACTTAACTGCATGAATGAAGAGTACGTGCAAATTTAATGAACATTAAATTTTAAGGCTCATTTTTAGGTATAAAGTGAAATTTGGCTTCCCGTTTATAATTTGTGTTCGAGAAAGAAATAATACAAACGATATTATTCGCGATATTGAAAATCGTTTAAAAAATGATAAGGACACAGAGTTATGCACAGCTTTAGAAGAAGTGAAGAAGATAAGCAGGCTACGTGTTTTAGCACTTATTAAACAGTAAATTATAATTTTTTATTAATTTAAGAGTAATGTTAGTCAACAAGTTTTTAATTATACCTTAAGAGTGTTATTTAATTACTTACAAGCGCTACGATTGTTAGAACGGAAAGAATGAATTATCCAATCTCTTATAAATACACATTTACTTATACAATCTTCATTTATTTCTAGTTCAACATAACACTATTATTGTTGTACCATATTAACAATTAAGGCACCTATCAACAGTAATAAAATTTTGAGATTTCGCCTAACTGTAATTAGTGTTAGGCAACGTACATTACAGTTATAGTAGTAGTCAATATAGATCATCCATATTTACTTTTAATTTCAGAAATTTGAATATTGGATTTGATTTCTTTTTTTATTGTAATAGTCGTAATCTTTACGCGGAATGCATATTAAACTACTCAAAAAAAATTACTTTTCAAGTTTTATAAGAATTTCTGGGTCGGTCAAATGTGGTATGGAGGAAACGTATAATCTGCGTTATATTACCATCTCTCTAGATCAGTTTCCAATTATACTACTTCCCCAGATACTCAATTTCTGAATCTCTCTCTTGGGAAAGAGTTATAATTTCAATTATACACTTCACTTCTTTATCAGTTTCCCTTTACTCCAATTCCTCTCTAGACAAGATTCCAATTATATTACATTCCTGATATAACAATTTCTGAATTTCTCACTAGGGAAGGTGGTATAATTCAATTATACCACTTTCCTTCCATACCAGTTTCCTTTTCTACAAGTTTCCAAGTTTCTTGGGAAAGCGGATAATATATTTTATACTAGTTCCGCTTTATACTGTTTTGGCTCTTTTCCACTTTCACTTTATACTACTTTCCCTCTTAACCAGTTTCACACAATATCTCATTGTAGTTCAACTCAATCTACCCATAATACAAATTCACCTTCTATCTCAAATCAAGATATTAAAGGTGAAACAGAGACATAACAATATATATATATATATATATATATATATATATATATATATATATATATATATATATATATACATATATCAAAATGCTGGTACCACGTATTGTGAAGAGTCGATTAATTTATATACCAAACTGTAATGTTTGTCCGTGAGAAGAAACAATTACATTTTGTGCTAATCAAATCATGAACAAATTTCAGAATCATTTTGGGATTACCGTCATTTCAATAATCGAAAAAAGCCAGGGGAAATGGCAGAAAGATCAAAACCACCCTCACCCCTTGTAATTTTTTTATTTTCTTAGGGGTGGTGATACGGTTCTAGGGCTTCGTCAACGGAAAGGCTTACTCATCATCTTTTCATTTTTTGACTCTTGTAAAAACTGCGTACTTCGCATAGTTTCGAAGGAACAAAGTATTTTCTCAAACACTGATAACCGATATTCTTAGGACAAGCTTAATAAAATTTCAATACAAAATCTAGTTGGTTGTCGACACGGAGACAAAACAACAGTCACGATTTCGACAGAAAACAAGTTCATTGTGCCAGTTATTACTGGCAATAAATATTCCAATAAACCGTTCACTTGTAGTTACTTTTGTATAGTTTTCTTTTATCGCGATCACCGGCTATTGCTGTTATTGTTGGTGTTACTTTGGAAGCCATCAAATATGGGTTTCCCTTACGATAAATAGACCGACATGATATTAGTCCTTGGATACTGTAAAGCTAACTGCGCGAAAGTGTCCACATGTGTCAAGAGAGGTATCCAAACAGGAGAATTCCAAATTATAAAACTTTAGCCAGAATCGGAAGACATCTCCGAAAAGCAGGGAGGTTCAAGTCAGTGAGAATAAACGCTGGAATACCTCGACAAGCTCGAACGTCCAGCGTGAAAGAAGCTGTTCTTTAAATGA
>JARFJB010002516.1:2747500-2990000 GCA_036346205.1 Vesta saturnalis
TATGCGTATGTGCGTATGTATGCGTATGTACGTATGTACGTATGTGACGTGTGTACGATGTACGTATGCATGTATGCATGTGCTGTATGCGATGTACGTATGTACGTATGCATGTATGACGTATGCATGTGATGTACGTATGTACATGTGTATGCGTGTACGTGTGTACGTATGTACATGTGTACGTATGTCTGTATCGTATGCTTGCATGTGTACGTATGCGTGTGCAGTGTACGTGTGCATGTACGTATGTGCATGTGTACGTATGTCGTATGGCATGTGCATGTATGCGTATGTACGTATGCATGTACGTGTGTACATGTGTATGTATGCATTGTACTTGTATGGTATGTACGTATTATGTATGATGTGCATTGTGTTGTATGTATGTATGTATTATTATGTGTATATGATTATGTATATATATATGTATATTATATATGTATGTATATATATATATGATATATATATATATGTATATATATATGTTTTATATTATTATATGTATATGTATATATATGTATATGTGTATATATATATATATATATGTATATATATATATATATATATATATATATATGATATATATATTATATATATATGTATATTGTATATGTGTGTATATGTATATATGTATATATATATATATTATATATATGTGTATATATATATTATATGATATATATATATATATATATATATATATATATATATATATATATATATAGTGTATATATATATATATATATATTATATATGTATATTGTATATATATATATATATATATATATATGTATATATATATGTATATTATATATATATATATATATATATATATATATATATATATATATATATATATATATATATATGTATATTGTGTTGTGTATATATGTATGTGTATATATATATATATATATATGTGTATATATTATATTATATGTGTATATGTATATGTATATGATATGTATATATATGTATGTTGTGTGTGTGTGTATGTGTGTGTGTATGTGTTATGTATGATGTATGTATATATGTGTACATGTATGTATGTACGTGTGTATGTGTACGTATGTGTGTATCGTATGTGTGTGTAGTGTGCTGTGGTGTATGTGTCGTATGTAGCGTATTGCGTGTAGTATGTAGATGCGTATGCGTATGCGCGTGTCGTATGTGCGTATGCGCGTAGTGGTATGTGTGTGCGTATGCGATGTGCGTCGTATGCGTATGCGTATGTCGTGTGTGTCGTGTGTGCGTATGTGCATGTAGTGTGTGCGTATGTACGTGTGTGCGTATGTGCGTAGTGTGTACGTATGTGCGCGTGTGCTGTGTGTGCGTGTGTGCATGTGTACGTGTGTGCGTGGTGTAGTGCGTATGTGTGTACGATGTGCGTATGGCGTATGTGCGTATGCGTATGTGCGTATGTGCGTATGCGTATGTGCGTATGTGTACGTATGTACGTATGCGTGATGTACGTGCATGTACGTATGTACGTATGCGTGTGTAGCGTATGTACGTATGTACGTGATGTGCGTATGTGCGTGTAGTGCGTATGTGCAGTGTGTGACGTATGTGCATGTACGTATGTCATGTGCATGTGTACGTGTAGTACGTATGTGCGTTGATGTACGTATGTACGTATGCGTATGTGTGCGTATGTACGTATGTACGTAGTGTACATGTGTGCATGTGTACGTATGTACGTATACGTGCATGTGCATGTGTACGTATGTGCGATGTACGTATGTGACGTATGTGCATGTATGCGTATGTACGTATGTCATGTGTGCTGTATGCGTATGTACGTATGTGACGTATGTGCTGTATGTACGTATGCGTATGCATGTGCATGTACGTATGTCATGCGTATGTACGTATGTGCATGTGTAGCGTGTACGTGTGCGTATGTGTGACGTATGTACGTATGTACTGTAGTTGCATGTATGTATTGCATGTGTGCATGTTCGTATCGTATGTACGTATGTGCGTATGTACGTATGTTGCATGTGTGTACGTATGTGCGTATGTACGTATGATGCGTATGTACTGTGATGTACATGTGTGTAGCGTGTGTGCGTGTGCGTGTATGCGTGTGTACGTATGTGCGTGTGTGTACGTGTGTGTTGCGTGTGTCGTGTGTGCGTGTGTACGTGTGTGATGTGTCGTGTGTGCGTGTGTGCGTGTGTGCGTGTGTGCGTAGTGTGCGTAGATGTACGTGTGTGCGTGTGTGCGTGTTGCGTGTGTGTGTGTGTGTGTGTGTGTGTGTGTGTGTGTGTGTGTGTGTGTGTGTGCCTACGTATAAATTTGTATTTTCATTTAGCGTAGAGCTGATTAGATTTTGGGAAAAATCCAGCGGCGGAGAGGGGGGTTTATTAGGGGCAATTTTTGCCTTTATCAAATATTTCTAAAACAGCTGCTTATTTCAAAGATATAAAAATACCTAGATATAGACCTTAAACATATCGATTAATTATGTTCTATACAATTGTTTGATATGAAGCGTAATTTAGCGAAAAAAATTCCTAATGTTGAATTTAAGTGTTAGTTCAAAATTTTTCATTATCTGAATAACGGTCAATTTTATCAGAAAAAGTGTAGACGTATTTTTGAAAGTTTTAATGTAAAGCGAAATAAAAATTAAATAAACATGATTGAAAATGCTGAATCTGCATTACCGATATTTTTATGGAAGCGGGTGGCTTTGGAATTTTTTTTTTACGGCTATGAATCTCTGTCTGACGAAGTTTTAAACCTCATTCTGACATAGATTACTGTTTTTGTTTTTACAATGTTGCCTGTTTTCGTTATGAACGTATAAAAAAGAGGTTAATCGGTTAGGGGAGAGAGGGCCACAGTGAAATTTTTTTATTTTTTTAGGCATAACTCATTCTCTGTTCACTGTAAGTGAAGTTTTTTTTATGGGTAGAAGTTGTGAAACATTTGCGATGCAGTTTTTTTAAGAATAAATATAAAATTATACCAAGTAAATTTTTTATTGGGCTTTTTAAAAAACATGACAACTGTTTCACTGTGGTCCAACTATGGTACACAATGAAACGTCGAATAGTTTACAGTGAAACATAGTTAAAAGTTTATACAGGGAGGAAGGCATAAATAAATATTAAAAATTAAAACGATATATTTCTTAAAAACAATATTAAAGCTAAAAAAACGTTTAAAAGAAGTAGATTAATTATCTCACGTCAAGTGAGCCAAAGGAAAGGAAAATTTAAAATAGTTCGACATCCTGTTCGTGTTTGGTCTGGCTTCGGGCTGACGCAAAACACTTCTCATGTCACATATATTCACAACAGAAACATCGGGTACAGTTGGAAATAGAAAGCTGCAATCTCCAAATTTTTTTCTCTTGCGTAAGAAAGATGTTTCATATTCATCACCTCCCAATTCATCCAGTACCTTTCCGATGTAATAAATGTTCCCATTGAATCTAACAAGAACGAAGTCTTCTTTCCAGGGCGTTTTATTTTCAAAATGGTCATCAACATCTGATAAACTCAAATGATCATCATCAGAGCTTCCAGCATATCTTAGTTCTACATCTGAATCTGGCGACTCATCATGATGTTGTACTTTCTTTACTGTTTTGGCCTTTTTGTGTTTCTTTTCTACCACATTTAATTCTGATATTCTGATTCAGGTCTTTTGTGAAATATGCTTTCTGTTTTCTTTTTCCAGAAGAGCTTCGTTCTCGGGTATGTCGGTTATTATTGTACTGCGTTTCTTTTCCCTTGGCTGTCTGTTACTGTTCTTTCGACTATGCGCCTTAGGTAATCCTTTATATTCTTGTGGTGAGGTAAATTTTTCCTTCAAAATACTAGAGCGGCAAAATTCTTCTCAGGTGTTCCTTGCTCACCATAATAGAGTGAATTCTGTTGCGATGGACTTGACTCATCAACTGGATTATTGTTGTTTGATACTAACTGTGCTGATGAGCCACAGAAACCAACTTCATTGACATCTTCTTTTGAAGAGCTGGGAACTACGTCCGTTTCTACAAGAGGGCTGTCAGTAACTGCCGAGCTAAGGAAATCACTGTCTGTGAGAATGAATTTATTCAAAGGATAGATGCCACACTTTCTAAACCCAGCCATTATATTTGCTAGTGTTAATGCCCTTGTGAGAGCTGCAGATACACATTCACTGATATCATAAATCGATAGAGGAACACCCGTATGTTTAATCATCCAAGATTGATAGGCGGAATTATGGTAACTCTTGAAAGGAGCAAATACTGACACATCAAGGGGTTGAGTTTTATTACTAGTATGTGGAGAAAGTGTTACTATGTGTATCCCAGCATTTCTTGCTTTATCCACAACTTCAATGCTAATATGGTTCTCGTGGTTGTCAAAGATTAATAAAGTAGGCCTCTCTTTACAATTTCCTGTATGTTTAATAAAATGATCCATAACAAGGGGAAACAATTCTGCATTCATCCAGCCCGAAGAATTAGCCAAACCAAGGGTTCCTGAAAAACCACCCTTCAGTATCTGTTCTTTAAATGTTTTGCGGGGGACTGGTGGAATATAGGTGCCTAAAGCGGAGAAAATAACACATGTTGCAACCAGCTGCCCCCTTTCTCCACTTGTACAGCTGTTAACCTGTTTAACCCCCTTTCCTGCTACAATTTTCTTAGGAACATGTACGGTAGTCGTACTAGTTTCGTCTAAATTGAAAATGCGTGAACCATCTGTCAGTTCTGGTATTCGATTAAAAAGTTCCTCTAATTTGGTAAAAAACTGGTCGATATTGTGCCGGTTAAAGGAGGTTAATCTTGAGAGACTACACTGTTCAGGTTGGCGAATACTAAGATTGCCTCTTCTTTTTAAAAATCCTCTAAACCAATCTGGCCCTGCTGCCTTATTTTGTTCCCATGATTCTGGAAACCGTTTCTTGTTTATTACTGCACATTCGTATGCCAGGTGTCTTACTTTGGCGGTAGTCAACCCATAGGCCATTTGGCTACATGTCTGGATATAGTCAGCTAATGAAGATTCCTCATTTCCTGTAAAAACTCGGTTTACATCAGAATGAGGGTCCATACGAATGACATTCCATGATGAAGAACAGCATTAACAGCCGCAGTCATATCTTCTTTAGATACATACCCTATTTTTCTTGGTTTTGGCTTCCTTGCCATCTCCAAAAAAAAAATTATACAGAGCCTGTACATGTGGTATACAGTGAAACGGTTCGAGGCCTTTTGTTGGTACACAGTGAAACGTTTCACTGTGTACTTTGCCAGGGTGTTTCAGAGTGTACTTTTAACGAATTTTGCAAAAAGTTATACCGAAACTTAATAACACATTATTTAAAAGAAATAACTTGTAGGTTAGGTTAACAAAAGATTCCGGCAGCCGATAAAATATTAAAACAATAGTTTAGTAAGAGGATGCATTTTAAATATGTATGAAACTGTGACCTCTAGAAAACAAATTGGTTATTTGTGTGTAGATGTAATTAATTATTAAGACGAAAGCTTGAGTTCGTTTCGTCGAGTATTTACATATTAAATTGCAAAGCTTTTAAATAAACGCGGCAATTTGCGGGTCATGACTGTTTTGTAAAAGAAAGCAAATATTTGTTAATCAGTCGCATTAAGTAAGCGATCAGAGTTGGTTGAAAGTAACCAAACAGTTAGAAAGCGATTACTGTAGCTTAAGTTATGCTGCCATTAAAATTGTGAAATTATAACGAAAATCCAGATAGTATTGTGTTAAGAGAATATAAGTGATGTTTTCCTTATTAATGTGAGGAAAAAGTTAAAGAAGATTAAAGTGTAAATATTACCAAGTTGGTGATAGTAAAAAAGATTGCGCAATAATTTAAAATCGCGTTTTATGTGCGTATTGGAAGTGCTTCAAGTTGGTGTTTCGATAGCGAGTGATAAATGTAAAATAAGACAATCGATCCAGTGTAACAGATCGATATAGAAAGTACAATAACCAACATTGATACTTAAAAGCATAACCGTTTGTAGCTCGCTTGCATTTTGTCGCGTACGCCGTTTGTAATTTAAACTGAACAATTAAGTAAAACTGGATAGTGTAAATATATCAAGCAGTTATTTACAAAGGTTACTAAATTGTGGAAAAAAAAATTAGAATCGTATTCATCCATAACAAAGGTATAAGAAGAGATTAAGAAAACAAAGGTGAGCGGCTCCAGCTTAGCGACAGAGAACGTCATCAACCTATACGAGGCCTGAAATGGTAAGAACGATGTTGCCGCAAGAATTACGTTACCAGCTCGAACGAAGTGATAAACAAGTAAAATTATTTATAGTGTAAATAAAAGAAACTGTGCATTTTATTGATTTTTGAATTTATGTTGAAATACCAGTGCTGAACGAAAATATATTTCGCTCATCATTGATAAAGGATTGTTTTTGTATATTACTATTAAGAAGTACTAACTTAGAATTAGAAATGATTTTTATACAATACTGTAAACAAAATAGTCTGCCTTTCAAATTTTGAAATTATAAATGAGTACCACTTTTGATTCATTTTTATTATTGACCTTTACAAATATTAAAAAGCTGGTACAGAAACTGAATGTGTAGATACTGAAGGAAGCAAGTTCAATTGATTACAAAATGCAGGTAATTAATAACATCAGATTGAAGATAATTTTAATAAACGATAAAAATAATCATTTATTATATTATTGAGCTAGCTGGAGCGTCCCGATAAAACGAAAAAGAAATTTGTTAAGCGGTTATTAAAGTTCATTTACTCAAACAGAAATGTGATAACAATAAAAGTAAAGTTTGCTTATAAATTAAAACCACTTAGTTAAAACTGAAAAGTAATCATTTCACATTTTCATAAAAACAATATAAAATTTTTACTCAATGATTTTGAAATTATGAAAGATTGAAAAAGAAACCAAATATTATTCTTTGTAGCCAGGTGTATGCAAGCAAAGTAATAGTCACAGGTAATACGCCCGTTACAAAACGATACCCAACAGCACGGCGGACAAAAAGACCGTCACATATGGGGCAATAGAAAAAAAGGTGGAATAAATGTATTAGTGTTGAAGAGAGTTATGTAGAAAAATGTGTTTTTTTTGTTCTTTTATGTGCTTTTTTTCATGGCTAGGTAGATAACTTAAAAATAGGCCCTCGTATTTATAGTCCGAAAAAGTGTATTTTGGTAATAATCGCATATTGATGAACAAAATATGCTTTTCAATACATGCTTCCTATCGGATTTTTTAATTTTAAAAGATTTAGTATACTTCATTTGATATTATATAGTTTAATTGTATATTTGTTGGTTTAAAACTTAAAAATTAAATGTAACTGGTACCCGTCAGATGTTTAAACTATATTTTCTATCTATTTTTATCTATTTGGCCAAAAAATTTGGATTATTGGGCAAGAAACTAGTTTCCCAAAAGCAAAATTCTTCATCTGTTTAAGTGGTTCAACCTTTGCAAACATAAAATTTAGTTTTTTTATTGGTTCTGAGGTATCTGAGCATTTCGTTTCGGTTTGGGCGAAGAAATTTAGACTATTGGCCTAAAATTTAGTTTGCCAAAGGTAAAATTTTACATGCGTTTGAGTTATTCAACGTTTGCAAAAAAAATTTACTAATTCTGAGATATTTGAGCGTTAAATTTTGATCATTAGCCTGAAAATCCTAAAAGTAAAATTTTGCTTCATTTTGCTCTCCAAACTTCCAATATTGGCTTCGGTAGGTTGCTAAAACGTATATATGAACCGAAATGTTCTGGTACCAGAAAACAATGCCACAATGTATATATGGGTGCCAGAACGAAGAGGTCGTGGTTTCAAGGCCCATTCAAGTTACCCTTTAGTAAATGTACTTTAAAAGTTAATTTTAATTAAATACGGTATATATATATATATATATATATATATATATATATATATATATATATATATATATATATATACTGCTCAACATTTGAACTGTTGCACTTATGTAACATACAGTAAAAGTAAACAACCCTTCTTACGCGTTTGGCATGACTTCCTGCATGATCAGGGCTGTGTTTCGGAATGGAAACAAATACCTATCGAACGACATTTGCGATTCAATTGTTGTTTGTTGTTATTATCTGTCATAAGCGCAGTTACTAAGCTCGCGTGGGCTTATACTTTTATCAAGTTTTAAGATCATTTTTGCCAATTTCTCGAGTCAGTTTTAATTCAGAGTGGTTGACTGCATTTTAGAGATGCCATTAAGGCGTTTAAGTATTGAAGAAGTGAGCCAAGCTATGGGAATCATTATGACTGGTGCATCGCCACAATGTGATCAGAAGAATTCGAATGCGTTGTAATGATACTGGATCTTTTCAACATAGGCACGGCGGAGGGCGAAATCGCATTCACGGAGGACCGTTTTATTACGGTTCAGTGTCGAAGGAATAGATTTTCTACTGCAATAACACGCCAAATTCAGTTATTGAATGCAATAGGTCCTCAAGTATCCACTCAAATAGTAAGAAAAAG
The DNA here is from genome assembly GCA_036346205.1 of Vesta saturnalis. Taxonomy (NCBI): domain Eukaryota; kingdom Metazoa; phylum Arthropoda; class Insecta; order Coleoptera; family Lampyridae; genus Vesta; species Vesta saturnalis. The sequence goes on from JARFJB010002516.1 coordinate 2,756,007, forward strand.
GCTCCATGCGGTAAATTTAAGGTCCAGTTCTTCTAAAAAATCTCCATTGTTGACCAGAGCATACAAAAGAAGTAGGCTAGAGTGGGCACACCACATGCAAATTGTAATGTTGAAGATTGGGTTCGTTGTTTATTCAGTGACGAGACCATAGCTCAGATGGAAGAGTGAGAGTTTGGAGAAACAGAGGAGAACGCCATATTGAGAACCACGTGACGTACCATCAAGCGTATGGAGGTGGTTCGATTACCGTTTGGGGAGGTATTTCTGCGACTCGCCGTATTAAATTGGTTATGCTTGGAAATGCTACAATGAATAGTGTTAGGTATCTTAATGAGGTAGTACAACCTGTAGTGTTGCCGTTTGCCAATAAATTAGGCGATGGTTTCCTGTTTATTGATGATAACGCGCAACTTCAAAGAACAAGGCAAATCAACGCATTTTTTGAAGAGAACAATATTACGCATATGGATTGGCCAGCGTACTCTCCAGATCTTAATCCCATATAGAACGTATGGGATTACCTGAAAAGGTTGATAAGGTCACGAGGAGTAGATCCAAATAATCACCATAAGCTCCGAACTGCCGTTTTGGAAGAATGGCCAAATATTCCTCAGCATTACATTCGGGATTTAATTTCCAGCGTGCCAAGACGTTGCCAAGAGGTCATAAGTGCTAGAGGAGGTCCCACGCATTATTAATCTTTAAGTGTTTGGTTATCATTTCTATCCAGAGCAAACTTTTCTGTAATATTAAAATGAAGATTTTGTTATTTTGTTATTAAAACATTTGAAATTCGTTATTTAAGTTTTATTCTTTTAATTCTTCGCCCTAAAAGTGTTTCCCAGGATCACAAACTATCAATTAAGCAAGAAGGTGTTGCTCAAAAAGTAGTAAATTGTTATTTATATATGTTCTTGTTAGTGTACCAGTACAAATGTGGAGCAGTGTATATACATATATACAGGATGTCCCAACAGTCCGAGAAAGCTCCATAACTTGTTTATTATTAGAGATATTTTTTTAGATTATAGCTGCGATTCTGCTGCACATTTTAAAAGTATTGCAGTTTATGTACAGGGTGTCCATCCGTTCTCGATTTGTACAAGAAAATGTTGGAAATTTGAATACCGCAATCGGAGCAAGTTACCTTGGCGGGAAAAGCAAATCACATATCCATGATAACTAATGTAATTTAAACCACGGTCCGACTTTCTCCCCACTAAATAACAATGTTAATACGTCGCGTCTTGTCTTCCTTCGCCCTTATCCAGGCTTAGGTCTGATTCAAAACTTAGTTTTGAAGCGTATTTAAAGGCCAACGAGCCAACGGAACATCAGTAATAACAATAAAATAGAAGCTGCTTCAATTTCAGCACTGAAAAAGTTCAAATGGCATTTCGTATTCTTTCCACAATATTTTCCCTGGTTGTTGGTTTCTATTGGAAAACCAGGTCTTTTAGTTTACCTTTACCCCATAGGTAGAAATCTAAACAAGTAAGATCCGGCGTCGGCTAGGGAAATAGACTTCCTCTTCCAATAACACGATTCGAATATTGCTCACATAAATGCCGACATACGTTTCGGTCATAATGTGCCAGACAACCATCAAGCTGGAACCACCTTCTTGTTTCCAAGGAGACCTCTTCTAAAAGTGGTGGAAGAGAAACGTTCAAAAATTTCAAGAACCTCTCCCCATTAAGGGATTGGTAAAAAAAAATTGGACCTATAATTGTTCCTTCCAGCATTCCTCGCCATACGTTCAAATTCCAGCGATTTTGACGTTCTACTTGCCGCATCTAATGTGGATTTTGCTGAAACCAATAATGCACATTGTGAAAATCCACACCATCTGTGCTGCGGAAAGTGACTTCCTCCGTCCATAATATGCGCAACAGGAAATTTAGATTTTCCCGAATCATATTTAGAGGCCAGTGACAATGGTTGAGTCTATGATCATAATCAGTATTATTTAATGCTTGATGTAAAACAATGTGGTGGTAGGGATGCATATCATTGTTTTGAAGAGTCTCGTGGACAATTGTTTTTGGAAATTTTTCTGGTGGCTTAAGGTGGGATAGTATTGCACGTAGGTCAAAACGTTGATATTTTCCTCGGTGCGTGTTCTACAAACTCTTACTGGTGCTTGAATCTGCTCTACATTGCCAGTTTCCCGTAATCGCCTGTCCAGTGTTGAAAACACTTCTCGAGAAAAATGTCTTCTTTGTGGAAATTGCATTGCATATTGTCGCGACGCAAGTGTAGCATTTTGGAACCATCGGAAATAAATAAGCAACATATAATACGCTTCCGCGTTAGTAAATGGCATACTTTTACCAAAAAAAAATGGATTAAAAAATACTTACAAGACACAGAGACTCTGATAAGTAACTTTTGACAATTGACAAACCAGTGGTATTTCCAATTTAGCGGTTACCATGGGGTTATCGCGAAGAGGTTTTCACTAAAATTTACGTAATTTTAAGCCCCGTAGCGGTCTGTCAAATAAATAGTACCATTCTATTTAGTTTTTTCCAAAAAATCACAAAAATGTGTAATCACAGCAGAGAACGCCCGCTAGTTTATTTGTTTAAAACTAAACATCCAACAAAAAACACCATTCAAAAGACTAAATTGCTCTTTCAAACGAGACTACGTATATTCGAAACCGTTGTGTGGCTCAGGAGATATTAAAATGTAAATATTGGAAAATTATTGCCTCCCCCTCCTTTATTATGAGAGATACGAAAAAATGTCGCAAAGCAAAATGATCCGGTATCACCCAAGCTCTCAAATGATATTTTACAAGTTATAGCTCATCACCCACTTTTCCGAGGTAACATGAATTTCATGTTTTTTCGTAGCGGTTGCGCCCCCTATCGGTCGAGTTACGAACTTCAAAATTATTTCCAGCTTTTTCTGTTACTTGCTTTACTTATAAGGATATTTCTCACACATCTAGGCCTTACCATTGTCGAGATAGCGCCGCTCCGTACCCTTATCCACACACCCGGTGTAAATTTGCGGTTTAGGCCAAAGCATTTTTGGATTAAACAACGCTTTTAAAATTAAATTAGCGTGCTAATCGAAGCCTATTTTACTGGTACTAAGGCAGGTATGTGGAGGTTTATGTTATCGCAAATCTGTAATAACTTGTTACAGATTTGTACGTTTATCGAAAGATTCAATCGTGGCTTTCAACTCGCGCGTTTTACATCCAACTCATCTGTGTAACGGTCCAGTGGTGCAATACCGATTTTGATTAAGACTTATTTTATAATGAAATTGCCCTGTGTACGTAGTAAATGATACTCGCTTCCCAGGTACAGATTTATATTAAGGAGATGCTTGTGGTTATTTCTATATATTTAGGAATCGTATTTTTGTAACTTTTTTTTAAGCACCTTCTTATTTATTACACCCTGAAAAAGTTCTATTAGGAAAACTTAACAAGCTACCCTTAGCAGTTTAAGAAGTTCTTTCAAGAGACCTACAACCCAACCGCATCATGACTAAGCTCATAGTCCTTCGAACAGAGGTAAGCTCGGTACACGAATATTTTTCCTTACTGAAACGAAATGGCAGAACGACAATGAGTAAATAAGAAGTCTTCTCAAGCAGATGACAAAGAGAACCGTGCAGCTAGTTAAATAATCTGTGAGTAACGATGCAAACGGCTTTTCGCATAGAACATGACCTGAGCATAAAAACCATCCAAGTCAGTGTTGGTGTCATTTACCAAACAATGGATGCTGAATATAAATACTCCCATTGTGGACGAAACCTTTGATCAAAACTTAACTTGGAAAAACTAGTACAAAGGCGACAATGTCAACCTAGTATTATAGAAGGCTACTGGAATGAAATTGGGGCCATACATAGCACATGGCCAAAAACCATTGAACAGTTCAAAAACAGCTACAGCATATGCAGCAGCTAGCCTGTTTGAGCATGACACAAGCCATAAGCACCTGTCCTACAGCCGCAGTAGAAGTACTGCTATACCTCACACTGCCCTACTTAATTGTAAAGAAAGAGGTGATGAGAAGCGCTCTGCTACTGCAAAGAACTAAAGGGTTCAAAGCGGAGAATCTTGAAGGTCATCTGACAGTTCTCAAAGATAAACTAGTATGAATGTGCATCTGCAATCTAAAGCGGCTAATGTGGAGGAAGTGTTAGTATGTGTATCCCAGCATTTCTTGCTTTATCCACAACTTCAATGCTAATATGGCTCTCGCGGTTGTCACAGATTAATAAAGTAGGCCTCTTTTTACAACTTCCTGTATGTTTAATAAAATGATCCATAACAAGGGGAAACAATTCAGCATTCATCCAGCCCGAAGAATTAGCCAAACGAAGGGTTCCTGGAAAACCACCCTTCAGCATATGTTCTTTAAATTTTTTTCGGGGGAAGACCATGACTGGTGGAGTATAGGTGCCCAAAGCGGAGACAGTAACACATGTAACCAGCTGCCCCCTTTTTCCACCTGTGCAGCTGTTAACCTGTTTAACCCCCTTTCCTGCAACAATTTTCTTAGAAACATGTACGGTAGTCGTACTAGTTTCGTCTAAATTGAAAATGCGGGAACCATTTGTCAATTCTGGTATTCGATTAAAAAGTTTCTCTAATTTGGTAAAAAACTGGTCGATATTGTGCCATTTAAAGGAGGTTAATCTTGAGAGACTACACTGTTCAGGTTGGCGAATACTAAGATTGCCTCTTGTTTTTAAAAATCCTCTAAAGCAATCTGACCCTGCTGCCTTATTTTGTTCCCATGATTCTGGAAACCGTTTCTTGTTTATTACTGCACATCCGTATGCCAGGTGTCTTACTTTGGCGATAGTCAACCCATGGGCCATTTGGCTGCATGTCTGGATATAGTCAGCTAATGAAGATTCCTCATTTTCTGTATAAACTCGGTTTACATCATAATGAGGTTCCATACGAACGTCGATATCGGGATTTAGCCGTTGCTTTTTAACATATAGAAATAGTGTCACGTATTTTACATTAAAATTCTGGGCAGCTTGCCTCAATAACATTCCATCATGAAGAACAGCATTAACAACCGCAGTCATATCTTCTTTAGATGTATACCCTATTTTTCGTGGTTTCTGAAAAAAAAATTATACAGAGCCTGTACATGTGGTATACAGTGAAACGGTTCTAGGGCTTTTGTTGGTACACAGTGAAACGTTTCACTGTGTAGTTTACCACGGTGTTTCGGAGTGTACTTCTAACGAATTTTGCAAAAAGTTTTACCGAAACTTAATAACACATTATTTAAAAGAAGTAACTTGTAGGTTAGGTTAACAAATGATCCAGGCAGCCGATAAAATATTAAAACAATGATTTAGTAAGAAGATGAATTTTAAATATGTATGAAACTGTGACCTCTAGAAAACAAATTACCTTAAAATTGCCACTGGTTCTCACTTCAACTTATACCCGCTGTTTTAATGGAAGACATGAACCAGCTACTGAAAGCTGTTGCTCAGGTGACTGTTACCAACCTACCAAAACTGCAATACAGCGGCGTATTTAAAAATTAAATTGATTGTTTCACTGTGAACGCTGTTTCACTGTGGCCCACTCTCTCCTATCCTAAAAAAATTTAAATTAAAATTATTTCATTTCTTTTAATTTAAGTTAGCATCTAGATGTCTGTCAACCTCTGTCTGTCATGAAGTTTTAAACGTCTGTTCGACATAGATTATTATTTTTTCGTTTGCAATGTTGTCTATTTTCGTAATGAACCACTTATAAAAGAAAATGAATTCTAGTTATGTAACAAATATAATTCTTAAAAATAATTAAAACTAAGTGGTGTGTCTTGGAAAATTAAATTTGAAAATCCAATTATTGGAAATTCCACTCTTAGCTGTATCAACTTTTTTATGAATAAGTTTAGTTTGTGCCATTTACAAAGATTTGACACAGTCTATTTGTCAATAAAATGAGTGAAACTAAGATTGAACATCTCAGCGTAATAAAATTCCTCACAAAAGAAGGCACTGGTCCAAAAGCAATTCATGAAAGAATGGTTACTGTGTATGGGAAGGTGCAACATTTTATTTTCAAGTAAAAGTCTAAACTCTGTCGATGGTGTTGAGAATCAATCAATGATAACCCAAAGTGCGGACGACCCGTTAAGCTTGAACTGAAGACAGGATTATCGAAGGTATTTTTTCTGAGGGCATGTGTAATGGATGCATTAGAAATTCGAATTTTGCGCTGTTATATGACATTAAATGGTTGTTGGTTATTTGTGTGCAGATGTAATTAATTATTAGGACGAAAGCTTGAGTTCGTTCCGACGAGTATTTACATATTAAATTGGAAAGCTTTTAAATAAACGCGGCAATTTGTGGGTCATGATTTTTTTGTAAAAGGAAGCAAATAGAGACGCTGTCATAATGACGTGTATTTGTTAATCAGTCGCATTAAGTAAGCGATCAAAGATGGTTGAAAGTAACCAAACAGTTAGCAAGCGATTACTGTAGCTTAAGTTATGCTGCCATTAAAATTGTAAATTATAACGAAAATTCAGGTAGTATTGTGTTAAGAGAATATAAGTGATGTTTTCCTTATTAATGTGAGGAAAAAGTTAAAGAAGATTAAAGTGTAAATATTACCTAGTTGGTGATAATAAAAAAGATTGCGCAACAATTTAAAATCGCGTTTTATGTGCGTATTGAAAGTGCTTCAAGTTGGTGTTTCGATAGCGAGTGATAAAATAAGACAATCGATCCCGCGTAACAGATCGATCTAGAAAGTACAAAAACCAAAAAACATTGACAATTAAAAGCATAACCGTTTGTAGCTGGCTTACATTTTGTCGCGTACGCCGTTTGTAATTTAAACTGAACAATTAAGTAAAACTGGATAGTGTAAATATATCAAGCAGTTATTTACAAAGATTACTAAATTGTGGAAAAGAAAATTAGAATCGTATTCATCCATAACAAAGGATAAGAAGAGATTAAGAAAACAAAGGTGAGCGGCTCCAGCTTAGCGACAGAGAACGTCATCAACCTATGCGAGGCCTGAAATGGTAAGAAGGATGTTGCCGCAAGAATTACGTCACCAGCTCGAACGAAATGATAAACAAGTAAAATTATTTATAGTGTAAATAAAAGAAACTGTGCATTTTATTGATTTTTGAATTTATGTTTAAATACCAATGCTGAACGAAAATATATTTCGCTCATCATTGATAACGGATTGTTTTGCATATTACTATTAAGAAGTACTAACTTAGAATTAGAATTGATTTTTATATAATACTGTAAACAAAATAGTCTGCATTTCAAATTTTGAAATTATAAATGAGTATCACTTTTGATTCATTTTTATTATTGACCATTACAAATATTAAAAGCTTATACAGAAACTGAATGTGTAGATACTGAAGGAAGCAAGTTCAATTGATTACAAAATGCAGGTAATTAATAACATCAGATTGAAGATAATTTTAATAAATGATAACAATAATCATTTATTATATTATTGAGCTAGCTGGAGCGTCCCGATAAAATGAATAAAGAAATTTGTTAAGCGATTATTAAAGTTCATTTATTCAAACAGAAATGTGATAGCAATAAAAGTAAAGTTTGCTTAATGAGCGCTACCTTTATAAATTAAAACCATTTAGTTAAAACTGAAAAGTAATCATTTCACATTTTCATAAAAAACAATATAAAATTTTTACTCAATGATTTTGAAATTATGAAAGATTGAAAAAGAACCCAAATATTATTCTTTGTAGCCAGGTGTGCAAGCAAAGTAATAGCCGCAGGTAATACGCCCGTTACAAAACGATACCCAACAGCACGGCGGACAAAAAGACCGTCACATATGGGCAATAGAAAAAAAGGTGGAATAAATGTATTAGTGTTGAAGAGAGTTATGTAGAAAAATGTGTTTTTTTGTTCTCTTATGTGCTTTTTTTCATGGCTAGGTAGATAACTTAAAAATAGGCCCTCGTATTTATAGTCCGAAAAAGTGTATTCTGGTAATAATCGTATATTGATGAACATGAACATGAACATGCTTTTCAATACATGCTTCTTATCGCATTTTTTAATTTTAAAAGATTTAGTATACTTCATTTGATATTATATAGTTTAATCGTATATTTGTTGGTTTAAAACTTTAAACTATATTTTCTATCTATTTTTATCGATTTGCCAAAAAAATTGGATTATTGGGCAAGAAACTAGTTTCCCAAAAGCAAAATTCTTCATCTGTTTAAGTGGTTCAACCTTTGCAAATATAAAATTTAGTTTTTTTATTGGTTCTGAGGCATCTGAGCATTTCGTTTCGGTTTGGGCGAAGAAATTTAGACTATTGGCCTAAAAATTAATTTGCCAAAGGTAAAATTTTACATGCGTTTGAGTTATTCAACGTTTGCAAAAAAAATTTACTAATTCTGAGATATTTGAACGTTCAATTTTGATCATTAGCCTGAAAATCCTAAAAGTAAAATTTTGCTTCATTTTGCTCTCCAATCTTCCAATATTGGCTTCGGTAGGTTGCTAAAACGTATATATAAACCGAAATGTTCTGGTACCAGAAAACAATGCCACAATGTATATATGGGTGCCAGAACGAAGAGGTCGTGGTTTCAAGGCCCATTCAAGTTACCCTTTAGTGAATGTACTTTAAAAGTTAATTTTAAATAAATACGGTTTATATATATATATATATATATATATATATATACTGCTCAACATTTGAACTGTTGCACTTATATAACATACAGTAAAAGTAAACAACCCTTCTTAGGGGTTTGGCATGACTTCCTGCATGATCAGGGCTGTGTTTCGGAATGGAAACAAATACCTATCATAAGCGCAGTTACTAAGCTCGCGTGGGCTCATACTTTTATTAAGTTTTAAGATCATTTTTGCCAATTTCTCGAGTCAGTTTTAATTCAGAGTGGTTGACTGCATTTTAGAGATGCCATTAAGGCGTTTAAGTATTGAAGAGGTGAGCCAAGCTATGGGAATGATTATGACTGGTGCATCGCTATGAACTGTTGCTGCCCATTTCAATGTGAGCCACAATGTGATCAGAAGAATTCGAATGCGTTGTAATGATACTGGATCTGTCCAACATAGGCACGGCGGAGGGTGAAATCGCAGTCAGGGAGGACCGTTTTATTACGGTTCCGTGTCGAAGGAATAGATTTTCTACTGCAATAACACACCAAATTCAGTTATTGAATGCAACAGGTACTCAAGTATCCACTCAAATAGTAAGAAAAAGGCCCCATGCGGTAAATTTAAGGTCCAGATCTTCTAAAAATTGTCCATTGTTGACCAGAGCATACAAAAGAAGTAGGCTAGAGTGGGCACACCAACATGCAAATTGGAATGTTGAAGATTGGGGTCGTTGTTTATTCAGTGACGAGACCAGAGTACGTCTCCATAGCTCAGATGGAACAGTGAGAGTTTGGAGAAACAGAGGAGAACGCCATATTGAGAACCACGTGACGTACCATCAAGCGTATGGAGGTGGTTCAATTACCGTTTGGGTAGGTATTTCTGCGACTCGCCGTACTAAATTGGTTATGCTTGGAAATGCTACAATGAATAGTGTTAGGTATCTTAATGAGGTATTACAACCTGTAGTGTTGCCATTTGCGAATAAATTAGGCGATGGTTTCCTGTTTGTTGATGATAACGCGCGACTTCATAGAACAAGGCAAATCAACGCATTTTTTGAAGAGAACAATATTACGTATATGGATTGGCCAGCGTACTCTCCAGATATTAATCCCATATAGAACGTATGGGATTACCTGAAAAGGTTGATAAGGTCACGAGGAGTAGATCCAAATAATCACCATAAGCTCCGAACTGCCGTTTTGAAATAATGGCCAAATATTCCTCAGCATTACATTCGGGATTTAATTTCCAGCATGCCAAGACGTTGCCAAGAGGTCATAAGTGCTAGAGTAGGTCCCACGCATTATTAATCTTTAAGTGTTTGGTTATCATTTCTTTCCAGAGCAAACTTTTCTGAAATATTAAAATGAAGATTTTGTTATTAAAACATTTGAAATTCGTTATTTAAGTTTTATTCTTTTAATTCTTCGCCCTAAAAGTGTTTCCCAGGATCACATACTATCAATTAAGCAAGAAGGTGTTGCTCAAAAAGTAGTAAATTGTTATTTATATATGTTCTTGTTAGTGTACCAGTACAAATGTGGAGCAGTGTGTATGCATATATACAGGATGTCCCAACAGTCCTAGAAAGCTCCATAACTTGTTTGTTAGAAGTATTTTTTTAGATTATGGCTGCGATTCTGCTGCACATTTTAAAAGTATTGCAGTTTATGTACAGGGTGTCCCTCAAAAGAAAACACTAAAGTTATGTTTCTTTTAAATGGAATCTACCTAGTTTGATTTTATTTTTAGATTATATGCTAAATTATAAATCACTTTTGCATAAGTTGTTTTTACTTATCTATCATCAATTTCGATTTGTGGCGCTTTTTTTGCCAGAATTTCAAAATGCAGGGGTCTGTTCAAAAATTCGTACCCTTCAACTTCTTGTAGATAAGTCAAATTAATTAACGCCCTTTGATTTCTTATTGTTTCCCACATATTTTAAGTGTTTAATCAACAACCTGCTTGGTTGCACGGTCCTACTGCGATTTTTTAAACATGACAAATTAAAAATATCAAAAACTCATTTTTTCAATGACACCCCTATTTATTATTGTACTGATCAAAAGCTTTTTTGACAAGCTTTCCATCAATATAGGTTTGTATAGTCCAATGTAAGCATTCAGCCATGGACAATTTGATTTATAACTACTGGAACTTTATGCATGCAATCTTTTTTAGTGACGAAGCAACATTTAAAAGTGATGGGTCTGTTATCGACACAACATGCATTACTATGCAACTACAAACCCGTATTGGATGCACAGAATTGTTCACCAAAGTAGATGGTCATTGAATGTCTGAAGAGGAACTCTTGGGGACCAAGTAATCGGTCCTTTCGGGATATCGAGAACCTCTTCTAAATGATCTCCCACTTCTGATGGAAAATGTGGATTTGCATACGCGAAGGATCATATGGCTGCATCAGGATGGATCCCAATACATTATCATCGAGTAGTTCTTTCCAAATCGTGGGACAGACAAAGCAGGAGCAATCAGTTGGCCTGCTCGTTCCCCCGACCTTACTCCGATTGATTTCTTCTTTTGAGGATTTGACAAAGAAAAGGTGTCTGTTATTTGTTAATGTTTTTGAATTGGTTCTGCTTAATTCGGTTAATAATACTTTGCGATGTTAGCTTTTGCCTCAATTTCTCTGTAACTCAATTATGCATGTTATTGCAACATTAAAATAAATTCCATACTTTTGTTTATCTTCTGCACTAAAAAGCAACATGGATTTTTATATTAGATTATACAAACCTTATATTGATGGAAAGCTTGTCAAAAAATCTTTTGACCAGTACAATAATAAATAGGGGTGCCATTGAAAAAAAATGAGTTTTTGATATTTTTAATTTGTCAAGTTTAAAAAATCGCAGTAGGCCGATGAGACTGTGCAGGTTGTTGAGTAAACACTTAAAAGATGCGGCAAATATTCAGGAATCAAAGGGCGCTAATTACTTTGACTTATTTACAAGAAATTGAAAGGCACGAATTTTTAACAGACCCATATATATATATATATATATATATATATATATATATATATATATATATCACGAGGATCACTGCTAAAGTGTGCTGAATCCTTGTAATGCTAAGGTTCTGTGATGGTCATAATCGTAACATTTGACATTTTATACCATTAGTACAACTGACAGTTTGATTGTAAACAGAGCAGTTTATTTCAGTAGAATTTTAAAAGTAGTAAGTTTGTGAAAACATGTATATTTCGAATCGTGATTCTCGAGGGATGGTTTTTCATGACTTTCGATACAGTTTAACGCCACAGCAATGTGTGGGAAAACTAAAGTTGTTTGGTGATGAAGCGCCGTCCAAAACCATGGTCTACATTTGCAGAATTCAAACGTGGAAAATCTACTTTTGATAACGATTGTCATGGAGGTCAACCATGTACTTCTGTTATCACAAAGAATATTGATTCTATTGATCGTCATGTAACATACAGTGAGATACAGACACCCTTAGGTATTGCGGCGAAACAAATACATACCATTTTGAAACAACATTTAAATAGCAGGAAAGTTTGTAGTCGTTGGATTCCTCACAATCTAACAGAAGCTCATAAAAAAGCACGTGTCGTGCAAGAATGCTTAAAAAATTTGACCATGGTCGCTCAAATTCTGTATATTACATTATAACAGGTGACGAAACATGGATATATTCATATGAACCTGAAACTAAACAGCAATTATCTGTATGGGTGTTCCAAAATGAATCTAAACCAACAAAAGTGGCGCGCTAGCGAAGCGTTTCGAAGAAACAGAAATAACGGTCATGTTGCAACTGTTGTATTGAAGGATCGAAGAACAGTTACTGCTGATTGGTATACTTCAATCTGTCTCCCCCAGGTGATCGGTGAAAGTAGAAAAAACAATATAAATAAGCGAATCATTTTGTATCATGACAATATAAGTGCGCACACAGCATGACAAACTGCAGAATTTTCGACTAGTCGAAATATCAAATTAATGACTCATTGTCTATATTCGCCTGACCCAAAAAACCCCAAAACATTAATTGGCGTTTTAAACAAATAAACTTGAGGGTACACTCTGCTGCAATTACACATTTTTGTGTTTTTTTAGAAAAAAAATAAATATAACCGTACCATTTACTTGACAGACCGTTACGTGGCTTAAAATTGCCTAAATTTAGGAAAAACTCTTTCGCGATATTTCCATCCGTTCTCGATTTCTACATGAAAATGTTGGAAATTTGAATACCGCAATCGGAGCAAGTTACCTTGGCGGGGAAAACAAATCACATATCCATGGTAACTAATGTAATTTAAACCACGGTCCGACTTTCTCCCCACTAAGTAACAATGTTAATACGTCACGTCTTGCCTTCCTTCACACCTATCCAGGCTTAGGACTGGTTCAAAACTTAGTTTTGCAGCGTGTTTAAAGACCAATGGGCCAACGGAACATCAGTAATAACAATAAAATAGAAGCACACAAATCTTAGAACTACCTACACAAAGAAGGTTTAGCCAAGAAATGGCTCAAAATGTCTAGATGCATTTATTTAATCTAATCTTGGTAGAAAAAGCTGCTGCTTCAATTTCAGCCCTGAACAAGCTCAAATGGCATTTTGTATTCTTTCCACAATATTTTCCCTGGTTGTTGGTTTCTATTGGAAAACCATGCCTTTCAGTTTACCCTATAGGTAGAAATAAACAAGTGAGATCCGGCGTCGGCCAGGGACTTCCTCTTCCAATAACACCATTCGAATATTGCCCACATAAATGCCGACATACGTTTCGGTCATAATGTGCCAGACAACCATCAAGCTTCTTGTTTCCAAGGAGACGTCTTCTAAAAGTAGTGAAAGAGAAACGTTCAAAAATTTCAACACCTCTCCCCATTAAGGGATTGGACAAAAAAAATTGAACCTATAATTTTTCCTTCCAGCATTCCGCGCCATACATTCAAATTCTAGCGATTTTGATGTTCTACTTGCCGCATCTAATGTGGATTTTGCCCAAACCAATAACGCACATTGTGCAAATCCAAACCATCTGTGCTGCTGAAAATAGCTCCCTCCGTCCATAATATGCACAACATATGAGAGATACGAAAAAATGTCGTAAAGCAAAATGATGCGGTATCACCCAAGCTCTCAAATGATACTTTCCAAGTTATAGCTCATCACCTACTTTTCCGAGGTAGCATGAATTTCATGTTTTTTCATAGCGGTTGCGCCCCCTATCGGTCGAGTTATGAACTTCAAATTTATTTCCAGCTTTTTCTGTTACATGCTTTACTTATAAGGATATTTCCCACACCTCTAGGCGTTACCATTGTCGAGATAGCGTCGCTCCGTACCCTTATCCGCACACCCGTTGTAAATTTGCGGTTTAGGACAAAGCATTTTTGGATTAAACAACGCTTTTAAAATTAAATTAGCGTGCTACTCGAAGCCTATTTTACAGGTACTAAGGAGGGTATGTGGAGGTTTATGTTATCGCAAATCTGTAATAACTTGTTACAGATTTGTACGTTTATCGAAAGATTCAATCGTGGCTTTCAACTCGCGCGTTTTACATCCAACTCATTTGTGTAATGATCCAGTGGTGCAATACCGATTTTGATTAAGACTTATTTTATAATGAAATTGCCTTGTGGACGTACTAAATGATACCCACTTCCCAGGTACAGGTTTATATTAACGAGATGGTTGTGGTTATTTTAAAGCTTGTTTTCTATATATTTAGGAATCGTATTTTTTTAAGCACCTTCTTATTTATTACACCCTGAAAAATTTCTATTAGGAAAACTTAACAAGTTACTCTTAGCGATTTAAGAAGTTCTTTCAAGAGACCTACGACCCACCCGCACCATGACAAAGCTCATAGTCCTTCGAACAGAGGTAAGCTCGCTACACGATAATTTTTCCCTACTGAAACGGAAGGGCAGAACGACGAGTAAATAAGAAATCTTCTTAAGCAGATGACAAAGCGAACCTTGCAGCTAGTTAAATAATCTGTGAGTAACGGTTGCAAACGGTTTTTCACATAGAACATGACCTGAGCATAGAAACAGTCCAAGTAAGTGTTGGTGCCATTTACCAAAAAATGGATGCTGAATATAAATACTCCCATTCTGGACGAAACCTTTGATCAAAACTTAACTTGGAAAAACTAGTACAAAGGCGACAATGTCAACATAGTCTTGTAGAAGGCTACTGGAATTAAATTGGGGCCTTACATATCACATGGCCAAAAACCATTGAACAGTTCAAAAACAGCTACAGCATGTACAGCAGCTAGCCTGTTTGAGCATGACACAAGCCATAAGCACCTGTCCTACAGCCGCAGTAGAAGTACTGCTAGACCTCACACTGCCCTACTTAATTGTAAAGAATGAGGTGACGAGAAGCGCTCTGCTACTGCAAAGAACTAAAGGGTTCAAAGCGGAGAATCTTGAAGGTCATCTGACAGTTCTGAAAGATAAACTAGTATGAATGTGCATCTGCAATCTAAAGCGGCTGGTAATGCAAAACCATGTAACACTATGGTGGGAGCCAGGGCATTCGACATTGCAAGCAATATTGAAGCCGATGAGCTGGTAAAACACAGAACCAGGCTTGCTCCAATAGGGCGTGCCATATTGCATTTGTATTATCTCTGTAAGATGTTAATTGACTGTTTGTAGTTTTAATTTTATTTTTATTAAAACCCAATTTAGAAAAATCTGAGAGCGGCAAAATATTTGCCATTACACCCGTATCCATTTTGAATTCAAGAAATTTTTACCAATTTTTAACATGGTATTCCATTCTTTGCATTTATAATTTATTTTATTTTCAACTGCATCTATAAACAAATTATCCCCTCTATCATTATTTATTTCATGAACTTTTTTGTGACATTTCTTTGAAATTATTTTTATTAATATTCTTTGATTTATTTGCATTTTTCTTTTTGTAACAAACTTCTTTGAAACGATTTTTTATATTACTAAAAAGAACAATTCTTGCCAAATGCTGGACATGTGTTTAGAGGATGTGACTTTCCGCATTTATTATAATTTTTAATTAATTTAACTAAATCTACATCACCCTATATATTTGTTGAGGATCCTTATGGGACTTCTCCATAATGTTAGTTCTCTTCGCCGTAGTTTCAATTAATTGACCTAAATCAACAGCCTTCTCCAAAGTCAGTGAATCATCTTCTAAAAGACATTGTCTTATTACGGTGTTATTTACCCCACAAATAATCATGCTTTTAACTAAATCATTTGAAGATATCCAATTTTCCATTTCAACACTTTGTCCTGTTTATTGTCTATAAGAAAAAAATTGATACCTTTCGTAAATAAATTTTGTTTTGGTAAAGTGTTCTTCAAATTTATTTAACACCTCCATTAGCTTTAGTTCCGTCAAACGGGGTGACTTCGGACGGTGGAGGTGACTTCGGACAGTCATTCGTTCGCTACTCATTATGCGTATTTTACCGAATGCATGCATTTTAGCGCCAATATTGTAATGCAAGGTCATAGTAGCCAGTATTCATTAGATCATAGTGTATGTAGGTCGCTCTGAAAGCGAAACTTCGCCGCGTGCTACGTTTTTAATAAAAAATTTAATTTCGTGAATATAAAAATAGTGAAAAAGTAAGTATTCTACACTGAACTACTTAACACCTGCGACATTTCTGAATATTTTGCTTATTAGTACAACTATTTAACAATCATTTGAGAACAAAATTAATTTTTTTCCTAGAATAATTTTTTTTATACAGGCCCGTAACAAAAAAAATTGTCTTTTAGGGGGCGACTTCGGACAATGCCACGAATGTATAGAAAAGTGTTAGGAGGCCGTAGTTATCAGAATTACAATCACGAAAACCTTAAAAAAGCTATAAAAGATGTTAAAAACGGAACCAAGTCGTTAAGAACAGCGTCAGAATTTTATGGTGTTCCAAGATCGACCATAAGCAACGGAGTCAATGAAAAACATCCAAAAAAAGCAGGAGGTCAAAGTGTTCTTAGTGTTGCCGAAGAAAATCGTCTGGTTTTGTTAATACAAAGTGCCTGTGACTGGGGATTTCCACTAACTGAGTATGATATCAGAGTAATAATAAAACAATACTTGAATAGGAAAGGTGTTAATATTGAAAAATTCCGTGACAATATGCCCGGACGCGATTGGACAAAATGTTTTCTGTCTCGTCATAATGAATTAACTGTAAGATTCAGCCAAAATATAAAACGGCTTCGTGCACAAGTTTCTGTCCAAACTATAACTGAATATTTTAGGGAACTAAAAAAAGCATTAGAAAATATTGATCCAGGAAATGTTGTGAATTATGACGAGACGAACTTTAGTGACGATCCTGGCAAAGCCAAGGTCGTATGTAAACGTGGTGTAAAACACTGCGACAGAATTATGGATTCCACAAAGACAAGCATAAGTGTGATGATGTCTGCATCTGCAAATGGAAAACTTTTACCACCATTTGTTGTTTACAAGGCGAAGCATCGATATCAAGAATGGGAGGAAAACGGTCTTCCTGGATGTGAATATAGCATGAGCAAGTCGGGATGGTTCGAGGCAGCAACGTTTTACGAGTGGTTTAGTAAAATATTATTGCCATATTTTCGAAACAAGGAAGGAACCAAGCTACTGATTGGAGATAACCTTTCCAGCCATTTAACCATAAAAGTTATAGAGAAATGTCATAACAATGATATAAAATTCATTTTGTTGCCACCAAACTCGACACATCTGTGTCAACCCCTTGACGTGTCGTTTTTTAGGCCTTTAAAGAAGGCTTGGCGAAAAATATTGACGGAATGGAAATACCAGAGGAAAGGTGCATTTCAAAAATCAGACTTTCCACAATTGTTGCAAAGAACACTACAGTTCATTCAAGCTAAGTCCGAAGCAAATATTGTTTCTGGATTTCCAGGATGTGGAATAGTTCCGTTCAATCCGCAAGAAGTCATCAAACGTTTACCAAATCATATGAGGCGTGATGAAGAACCAGGCACTATGCTTGATGAATCTTTATTGGATTTCTTAAAAGAAAACAGAAACCCTCAGGAAAATAACAAAAAAGGAAAACGAAAGCGGATAAATGTCCCACCTGGTCGAGAAATTACTAAAGAAGATATAAATGCACCTCTAGCAAGACCTTCAACTTCAGGTTGTCAAAAAACTACACAATCTACTTCCCAATCTATTGTTGACGACAGTGATCCTTCAAGTGATTCGGATTCGGACTCAATGCCATTGACTGAACTCATACAAAAACAAAAGAAGGCGAAGACAACAGAAACTGCAGAACTACAAGTTAATGACTTTGGGATCATTGCTGTTCCTGTAAATAACTCCTCGAAGAAAAATATTATGTAGGAAAAATTATTAGTAAACAAGGAAATCATATGTATGTGAAGTTTCTAAGAAAGAAGGAACACCGGAGAAGGTTGTATTTTATCTTTCCAATCATAGATGATGAAAGCGATGTTGCGGCAGAAGACATTTTCAAAAATTGATCATCCTCCAACAACACAGAGACCGTTATACTTTTCAAAATTTGCCTATGAACATTACTATTGAATAATTAGTTCGACATTTGTTATTTTTCTATGTTTTTAACAGTTTTGTAAAGTTTTTGCATAAATATATAAGTTTTCAGTAGGCTTTCATGTTGAATTTTACAAACCACATTCTTCCAAAACATTAAAAAAACAAAAAAAGTGTTCGAAGTCACCCCAGTTGTGGGGAAGCATCGAAATCCGTACGATTTAGAGATGTGTCCAAAGTCACCCCACACTACGAGGTGACTTCGGACACTTTAAAAAAAAAAATAACAATGCCCAGTGACGTAAAATAATATCTGAGCTAGTATTTAGATTTTCCGATAATTGAACTACACTTTGGTAAAAAATATAGTCCGGATAATATTTTAGTTTGGAAGAAATATGAAGAAAACTCTAAAAACTGTCCGAAGTCACCCCGTATGACGGTTCCTTTCTTTCATCAACCTTTAATTCAAATGTTGTATAATTCTTGAACGCTTCTTCGCCAATGTAATGTAATAGCTGTGCAACTTGAGTCTTCTGGTCCTTTTTATTTAATTCATTTGCAATTATGAAATTTTCGAATCTAAGACCCACATTTTCCAGTTTTTGGCTATACTACCCGTTAAAGATAATGATGAAATTCCTTTAGTGTCACTCATTTTTAGAATTTATTTATTATTTTAATTATAATTTTTCAGGTTCGTACATAGGTATTATGTAATTATTATTTACATCTAACTGCGCCATGTTTAATATGTTTCGTAATTAAACAAGATTTATAAACATATTTTATAATTATTATAAGTTTTTGTTATGAACGAATAAATTCAAAGGTAAATATGTAATTAAAAATTATTATTAATTTTATTAAATACATAAATAAAAAGTTTACCTCGAGTAGGATTTGAACCTACGACCTGTACTTTACTAGAGTACCGCGCTAACCAACTGCGCCATCAAGGTTCAAGCTCCAATCGATGTAAATTCTAAATATGATGAGATTACAATCAAATTACTTATATTAATGGAATGTGAGCCTGCAATATCGCAAGGATTCACACAAACCAAAGCAGCTTGACTAATATTAAATTATTATAAGTTTTTGTTATGAACGAATAAGTTCAAAGGTAAATATATAATTAAAAATTATTATTAATTTTATTAAATACATAAATAAAAAATTTACCTCGAGTAGGATTTGAATCTACGACCTGTACTTTGCTCGAGTACCGCGCTAACCAACTGCGCCATCAAGGTTCAAGCCCCAATCGATGTAAATTTTGTCTTTATGTATGTATTAATGGAATGTGAGCCTGCAATATCGCATAACAAAAACTTATAATAATTTAATATTAGTCAAGTTGCTTTGGTATGTGTGAATCCTTGTGATATTGCAGGCTCACATTCCATTAATATAAGTAATTTGATTGTAATCTCATTATATTTAGAATTTACATCAGTTCTACATACATAAAGACAAAATTTACATCGATTGGGGCTTCAACCTTGATGGCGCAGTTGGTTAGCGCGGTACTCTAGCAAAGTACAGGTCGCAGGTTCAAATCCTACTCGAGGTAAACTTTTTATTTATGTATTTAATAAAATTAATAATTTTTAATATTTTATAATTTATTGAAAACTATCTGACACATCTTTCTCACCTTCACTTATTCTATTCTCTATTATTCTAATTCCGTGCCAACCATAACACATGTAGTATGTGTTGCCTAACACCAAGTATCTAATTATTTGGCATATTTTCCACCACGGTTCAAGGTGTTCGTACATATAGAATAATCACAAGAGGAGAACCTACAGTTCCATTTGCGTCAAAAGTAATAAGTACACTTATATTTTCCTTCTGATTACCCACTTTTACACTGTATAAATTCTTAAAACCCATTGGTCCACAAAGAAAAGCCGCTTGTCCCAGTTAAAAATACTGTTTGGGTCTTCCAATATTTCCGTTGCATGATTTTCTTCCAAACTTTCTAAATTTCTGAACCATTTTCGAATAAATAATAATAAGCATAATAAAGTGTAAAAATCATTTTTAAAAATGCAAAATGATCAACATACACAAAAAAATAAGAAAGTGCAAAATTTATTTATATTGAACACCTAAAAATTGACTGCCAATTTGCAAATAATCGACACTAAGCAGAGGATACAATTTTAGTTAATACAAAATTTATTTATATTGAACAAAAAATCTTATAATTTAAAGTATTCTTAATGATCTCTCAACCATAGCATGAGGTTGACCACTAACTTCCCTAAATTCAGCAGTGTTATAAATATCTTCTGGTCCAATTTCTAAATCTCGTCCGTTAAAGCATCATGCATTGCTAAAGAGGACGTAAGAAATGGTAAACGTCCAACTTGATTTACTGCATGTAATTCCATACGTAACCTTAAAGGTGCATGCAACCCCTGCGTATTTCTTAGAATTGCCATATTCATTGCTTCACGATTTCTAGAATACTGTTAGCAAATTAAAAGAGTGGTTAAGTAATTTGTGAAGTTCGTACATTACGTTCTGAAAAGGCTATGGGATGGCAGTGTTCAGGTGGATGTGAAACTGAAAGGCCACTTATCATTGGTGAAGCAACTGTTTCTTCAACATTTGCTAAAGTTAATCCAAATGATTCCTGTGGTTTTACTCTGAATCCTGGTATTGAGAAGCTCTAGAAAATAACATTGGTTTAAATACATTATCAATCCTGTTGTTAATATTACCATTTTGATTTTATTTCGTTATAAAACACAGTAAATCGGATTATTCACTCAAAAGAGTTCAATGCAATTTTATAGGTTATAGACACCACAATGACAAACGATATTAGATATATAGCTGGTAATCGCAGCTTTTTAAATTTTGTAAATTAACAGTCTGTTGTTTGTAACTATAGCGCTTTAACAGTTATTAATTAACAATTATTTAGGTTTTGCACATTGAATTAAAAAACTAAGGAGTAGCTTTTTAGGACCACAAAAGGGGTATGGGGTTTGGCTGAAATCAGCTGTCAAATTGATATTAATCCGAGTTCACGAATAAAAACTAGAAATATAGCGTTTTGTCTATTGAAAGCTTAATCCTATCATTATGCTACACGGTTAAGCTCAATTAAGCAACGTTACTTTAAGCATATTAACGTTAACTGTGGCTGAACATTTTACGGTGCAAATATTCGGAGTTTCTGCATTTTAAACAGTAACATCAAACGTAGGAGAGATATAAGATAGTTGGTACCGCAGTAGAGTTGGGGCACCAATTGTTTTTCCTGTATGCTTAATTGCACAAACGTCGACTGTGTGTACGTGTGTAGTATTCTATAGCAGGATTCTACAAAAACCTACAACTCCCGGCGATTGTGGTTAACCTCACAATCCAGGACAATTTTATTATTTAGGCGTCTCTACAGCAAAATTTTGTGCCATTTTCAATTGTACAGAAGTTTTCTTGCATATACTACCCCATGTTAAGTTATCTATTGATAAGTTTACACCATGATTTCCTCTCACCTAAAAATAACTGGAGCAATTTATAGTATTAGTTGCTAGTAGGGAGAGTCGAGACACTCCGTTGAGGGAGATTCGGTCCACGGTCCACACTCCCTCAATATGTCCCATATACCCCACATCCAAATAAAATACTTTAATATTGATTATATTTTTAGATATCCTGTTGCACTACAAGCAAAAAAACGATAAACCTAAATTTCCAATTTCAATACAAATAATTTATCAAGCTATCAATGAATACAAAAATATTGCAGGGTTCCGGAAAATTGCAGCAAAATGTGATATTCCGAAGACATTCATTGGCTATATACGATAAAGAAGGAAAATTAAAGAGAGGGCTAACTATAGTTAAAAAATCTGCACACTCGTGTGTGTTAAAAATTGAAGAGAACTCACCAGATACTAACCGCTTCAATAATTCGTTATGGCCTTACCAAATCTCAGCGATTTCCATAGACCTGGCAGAAGTCCAAGGGAGCAGGAGCAGGTTGATGGAAATGGTTTGTAAGACCCAATCCTACTTTACTTATAATACTGAACCTGGTGAAGAAAATCTCCATAGGAATGTCGCACTGTCTACTTCTCGCGAACATACTTATAATGAGCCCAGGAGGGTCCATCAACCTACTAGCATCGTTCCATCTGAACAAATTCGGCACATCTTAAAGCAGCGCCTATGGAACAAAGCAACAGGGTTCGTGAAAATGTAAAACTCTAGTTCTCACCAGTACTCCAGTGGCGGATGACATTATTGCATAAATTGAAGAGCGACAACACATGAGGAATATGCCTGAGAAGAAATCACCAAATGCAAAAAGAAAGATATTCAGTTCTTCCAGTAAAGATGAAACTGGAGACCTTGCGTGCGCGGAATCTGGAGAGTGGGATATCGAGGAACCTTCCACGAATTCAGATAGTCCCAGTAAACCTAAACAAGAATGTTCAATATCAGACTTTGTGTCAACAAAATTTACTACCAAGAGAAGTGAAGTATTTTATGTTGAAGAAATTCACCTTAGAGAACATATAATGTTATTTCCCCACAGGTCCTAGAACAACACTTTGTGGAATTAAAAAATGTTGTTCAGTGCCTTCCTGTCCCAGTAAAGAAAGAAATTGGGAACCGCACGTACGGAAAGTATGTTCATGTTTCCGAGTTAATATTTTAAAAATCTTAGAGATTGAAGATAAATATTGAATTGAGGATTCCTTTTGCATTATACATCTTTTTAAAGCTCTTGTGATGTTTTATTGCAATCCAAATTCTTTCCGACGCGTTTCCCAATTACTCTCTAACACATGTCTGAAATCTTGATCTTAAATTTTCATATTAAAAATAATATGAAAAATTTATTTGTTTAGAAGGTGCAATAAAATACTCCCCAATATGAAGGTATGTTACTAATTCATTGACGTTAATAAAAGGTGAAAAACATTTTTCTGGGAAAAAATGTCCAGACTCTCCCACACCTTCCCGATCTATTTTTGCCGCTCTCATGAAGTTAAATGATCATAATCCAAATGTTATGCAATAGATTATGTGAAAATTAATTAATTAATAATAATTAATGTTACTTCCCTCACTGGTGGAATGGTTAGAGTGCTTGCCTTGTAGCCGTTTTACTAAAACGGAGAACAACCAAAGCACTCCCGCTTCTTAGATAGAAAGTAGAACTGTATGTCACTAATGACCATTAATTGTTGTGCGCATAGATCGTGGCCCTCAAATATAAAAATACAATAATTAATTATCTAAATGCTGATACAATTTGAGGGTTTCGGGGATACGTTAAACAATGTTAATCAAGTGTATTAATCGGCACATACAAAACATTTTTTTTTGCATCTACATAGCTTCTACAAAGTACAGAGTATCTAAAAACGGTAAGTACACTGTTAGTGGCGCCGCAATCCGCTGTTTGTTGTACTAAACATAACTAAAAGTAACACAAAATTCTATGCGCACAATCAATATCCAACACCCCTTCTCAACTTTAATGTATTTGTAAAAGTGACACAATAAAGTACCAAAAAATACATTGAAACTACTAAAACAAAATATACAATAGTGCAATAAAAAAACCTAATCTTGTAGCAGCATTTCGACAAATCAAAAACTTTTATTTCCCTAATGATTTGGTAAAAATATCAGAACAATTATTTAAAGAACTGACATATTTTACAACAATTTCCCTTTTCACACAGAGATCTTTGTTAAAGTGAAATTTAATGTCTACATGCTTGCTATGTTTTGAGTTCTCAAACTTCTTAATCATAAATATAGCACTAAGATAAAAATTATCCTATCTTTTGAGTTTGACCAAACAATACACATTACAACATTTTATCTAAATATTTTCAACCGTTTCCGAGATTAGAGTAAACGAACATCGTTACACGAGATTATATATATATATATATATATATATATATATATATATATATATATATATATATATATATATATATATATATTTAAATAGTTTGTTTTGCGGGAATTTGGTAATATTTCTAAATAACCTTGGTCTCGTATATAAGAGAATTTTGTTCTGCGGCTGTAAACGATGAAAACATTTTGGAAGTGTAGAATAACCTGTACGTGAAAGGCTTAGGCACGTCGAGTCATCCTAAATATAAAGTCGGTGAACATGTTAGAATCGCCAGAACTAAGTACACCTTTGAGAAGAGATGTGAAACGAACTGGAGAGAGGAAGTTTTTACAATTAGTGCTGTGATAAAAAGAAGACCTTCAGTTTATCGCATAAGCGATCTTAATAACGATCCTGTTGAGGGTACCTTTTACGAGGAGGAGTTGCAAGTTGTTACGGCTGATAAAGACGCTCAATACAAAGTGACAAATTTAATAGCTGGGTATTAGCTTCGCAGCTGAGTGATATATAAAATGGAGTGTTATTAAATAATAGTTCCATGACGTACTTTCCCGATAATATGACGTCAAGTTTTATTACACAACTGCCAAAACGAATAAGGTTAACAGGTTCATGGGTTGTAGGCATTTCGAAAATTCAGTACCCTTGTTCTTTTGCCGCTGTAATTGCGACAGAAAATTTAATTTTTTATAGAACTGATCCACCCCCACGAGAAGAGGATGTGTTAGAGACGATATTAAGAAAGGCTGCATCACATTTCCAACACAACAACGAGAAAGCTATTTATACCGAGGACGGATGGTATGTGTTACGTTTTTCCTCGGGGAATTATGCCAACATAGAAGAAATTGCCAGTGAGCTAAATATTCACGAGCTAATAAATAGATTACTAACAATCGAACACCATAATCTAACTAAGCACGTCACTACGAAATTAAAAACCCCCCTCTCGCTATTCGGACTCTCACAACATTTAGCTTTACAGCTGGGTTGTCGGCCGTATCAAAACATAGCTATGGAACCAATACCCCCGCACCTCGCTAGTATATGAATTGGATTATCAACGCAAATGTTTGTTTATTGCGACATTCGAGTTTGGGATGTTATGTATGAAGCTACGCTTTAAGAAAGTGCAATAATGGTTTGTCCTTATCAACAATATTATATTAATCAGGCCGGTAACGGCAATGGATTCATCTACAGAGGCTCACATATCAACGCGGTCACGGAATCAGAAGCTGGCTAGGTGGTATATTTAGAAGTATAATACCGTTATTTAAGTCTGGTGCAAAGGCCATTAGAAAAGAAGCTCTCAGAACGGGTGCTAATATTCTTGATGACGTCATAGAGGATCGACCTGTTAAGAATCGTTTCATGAAGGATTCCACGAGGCAGGTAGAAATCTTAAACGTAAAGCCGATGAGAAAATCGATAAAATGATGGAGGGTTCGGGTTATAAAATTTCATGTCGTTATATATTGACGCTCAGCAAATTCCTTCGAAGGCCTTACAACCAGACTTTACAGCTAATGGTCTATATGTAAGGGCATATCACACCTTATTCTCCGGTACGGGTATTCATTTTTTGAATGAGGGAAGCGATATATCGAGAAGCGATTACCCCTACGGCTACTGTTTAATGGCCTTCGACCTAACCCCTGGCTTTCCTGCAAACGCTAGCACACACTGGAATTTAATTAGAAACGGCTCCCTTCGCCTAGAAGTCGGTTTTGAAGAAGCTTTCGTAGAGACCGTTAATTGTTTGGTGTATGCCGAATTCGATAACGGATTGAGATCGATAAACATCGGAATGTGGTCGTGGATATCGTCTGTTAAGAGGGACAACTCTAGATCACAAACTTCAGTATCCAGTAGCAAGTGAAAGAAGATGGACGCATGCTTGGACGTACAAGGGTTTAGAGGGGTTGATAACGAATTCATACCGAAAGAAATTACCGTGATTACAGATCATGGTTCGTTACTGCTGATGCTGATAGTCACCTCGAGATTATTTTATATCAAAGCCCATGTCAAGACAGATAAGGTACTTAGAGGATAAAAAAACAACAGTTTTAAGATTCCTTAACAAACCAATACTAAACTAAACTTAGACGAGATTGGTTGTCGGTCGATTAAAAAATTGAAAAAGAAAGCAAAGGCGTATAGTTGATTAAACCATAAGATCGAGGAGCCTATGTGCGCTCTGGAGAACACATTACTACTGAGAGACTGGGCGCATACCAACTCCAAAGATGTATGCGGTACAAGTGCTGAAATGTTTGAAATCGATCCCCAACCACAAGAATGTGTTTCGACTTGTATGTGCTTCTAATCAGCTGCCACGACACGCACCTAGACCTTGTGCGATTATTATAAACACGGATCCAGCAAACAAACCAGGTCAGCATTGGACTGCTATCTACATTGACGAGGATGGTGATGGGGAATATTTTGATTCCTTTGGACGACCCCTGCTAGGTTACCATTTACGTTTCCTTGAGAAGAATTCTAGATGGTTCCGCTACAACAAAACAATACTGCAGGATTACCGTTCGGATGTGTGTGGACTTTATACGACAATGTTTTTGTATTTTAGAATAAATAATTTACCAATGCTTGATTTTGTAAATAAGTTTTTCACTACACGTTTAGTTATGAATGATGAGATAATCCAGTTACTGTATAATGGTTGTTTTTCAACCATTCTACTCTGATAAATAAATAAAAACGTTTTTAGTACTTTAATTGTTTTAATTAAGAGTTCCGTAACAAGAAATACGTGCAAGATCAACTTCTATTACAGAAAACACTCCCTAGTCTATACACAACTAAACGGCGCTAAAAATTAATTTTAACTCAAATGGGCCAGAGCGCTGACCTAACACAAGTCCTGTCTTAAAGTTAGCATTAGGGCCGCCGTATTAGAGTACAAATTTTTATGACGGGGGCGAAGGCCTACAACTGTAAGATTAGGTTAGAACCCACATACAATTGCACCAAGGTGGCCCACAAATAATCACTTTGCGTTGAACCATGGCCACCTAGGTAGCTACGGCTGAACTCATAAACAATACTTTTTACTATGCCCGTTCCATCTCCGCCAAGAATAGCATTTTAAAACATAAGTTGCAGAAGGCCAACTATTTTAACGCGACGTCAAGATTCGAATAAATGAGTGCTTATAACGCCTTCTGCAACGAATGATTTATACTACTTTCTTTGTTTCGGGCTTATTCATGTCATTTATTAATTACTGACGAGTTAAAAATCTGGTTGTGAAATAATTAAGTTAGCAATAGTGAGTTAATTTGATCGTTTCTGTAGCAACTAATAAACAACTTTTATATTTAATTTTCTAATAACGTGCATGATGTAAATAAAACACATATTATCCAATCCCAAAGATGCACAGTAGTAATTTTCTTCGACCAATCAGAAATTTATCCAAAATACAAATGTGTCTAAACTATAAGGTTTATTATTATATTATATTACAACTCATTAATCGATATAGAAATTGATTTTTTTCATCAATTTTTTAAAAATTACATATATATTTTATGATTATTATAATTTTGTATTATATATTACAAATTTTTTAATTTTGTTTGCATTTTTCGTTACAGAGTGTGACTAATTCTGCATTTGAGTATGGTGCTACATTCTAGATCAAAATTTAATTGGCTGCCTATTCTTCGCTCGGGCATTGTGCGCAATGCTACACCTGTCTTATTTCATCATGATAACGTAAACTCTTGAAAAAGTCACTAAAAATCGTTTAAGAAATGAATTGGTTCCAACATCAAAATACGTGCGAGAATTGTGAATTCGAATCCCGAAACAGAGAATTACTTCCCCTCTCCCAGTTCCCATAACGCAAAGCTAAACCCGTCCTCTTTCCAAAGAATAAAACTGCAGTTTTTTGAGCAGAACAGCATTTTTTTTTTCTGGTGTTAGTATCATAATTTAACGGCACGGACGCTCTTTACGTATGTAATGTAGCCACTTCCATACGGTCCGTATTATTTGTTCGTGTTCCTAACCTCAAAACACCAAAATTGTTTAAATATAAACAATAAGTTACTAATATTAAGTTAACAGTATGGATTGTGAATTACCCTCAGACTTTGATATAATTGTCGTTGGAACAGGTAAATATTACAAAAATTTACAATTATTTTATGATGAAGTTTTTGAATAGGTATGATCGAGTCAATTGTTGCGGCTGCTGCTAGTAGAATTGGAAAACGAGTTCTTCACATTGATAGGTAAGATAAACATTTTGAATCTATTTACTCTAAGAAACCA
Source organism: Vesta saturnalis (assembly GCA_036346205.1). Classification (NCBI taxonomy): domain Eukaryota; kingdom Metazoa; phylum Arthropoda; class Insecta; order Coleoptera; family Lampyridae; genus Vesta; species Vesta saturnalis. The sequence goes on from JARFJB010002516.1 coordinate 2,784,460, forward strand.
TTCTCCATAGCAACGATTACTATGGTGGTTTATGGGCCTCATTTAATTTAGATTCAGTTTGTAAACTTACCGAAAACGTACCTACTTCTGAAGTTACTGCAGGTAGTAAGGAAGGTGAAATAATATATCCAGTTGGTAACAACTTATTTAATTTAAAAGTACATTCACAAATATGGAATATTCCAGAGTAAAAACTATCATAAACATTAAACTTAACTTATTAATAACTTACTTTTAGATCAAACCCTGAAAAAGACATTGATGAAAGTGATACTAACATAAAACAAGAAGAACATAAATGGACGCAAGAGAAAATACTTAAGAATTCCAGAAAATTCAATATTGATCTCACTCCAAAGGTGTTATGTATTAATAAATTTTCATTGAATTCTCATTTAATGAATTTTAGTTACATTTCGCCAGAGGTGATTTTGTAGAATTGTTAATTTCTTCCAATATAGCACGTTATTCAGAATTTCGAAGTGTAAGTCGTATTTTAACATGGCTAAATGGTAATTTAGAAATAGTGCCTTGTTCACGATCAGATGTTTTCGCAAGTAATAAAGTAACGGTAATTGAAAAACGAATGTTAATGAAGTTATTTACATCTTGCGTGGGTGGAACTGAAATGGAATTTAATGGTATGATTATTTATTTTTGTAAAAGTTGATAAATATTGTATTTATAGGTTATGAAAATAAAACTTTTCAATTGTATTTAAAAGATCGTAAATTAACCGCGAATTTAGTTCATTATGTGTTATATGCAATTGCTATGTGTACTGACGATACTTTATGTTCTGAAGGTGTTGAAAGGACAAAACGATTTCTTGTTAGTTTAGGACGGTTTGGTAAAACTCCATTTTTATATTCAATGTACGGAAGTGGTGAAATCACTCAAGCTTTTTGCAGGTATTTAATAGTAGTGTTATGTTTGTTGTATTATATTGTGATTTGTAGGTTGAGTGCTGTTTTCGGTGCTGTTTATGCTCTCAATCAGCAACTTAACGGTTTTATATATGATCGTGAGAATAAGTTTCAAGGACTTTTATGTGGAAAACAACGGATTAATGCGAAACATTTAGTAATGAGTTTGGAAAAGTTACCGAAGGATCTTGTGACATTTTCTGTAACAGAATATATCTCTAGAGCAGTTTTCATAACAGATAAGTACGTAATTCATAATTACCTGTTGAACTGATTACATTTGAAATAGGAAATTACACGAAACAATTGATCACATACCATCATTTCTGAGCATGTTATATAATATGTTAAAAGAACAAATGAGAACATTTATTATTTCTGGCAACTGTTTTGTTGTGATGGTAATCCAGATACCGACTTTTATATGAATTTAACTGGGGTGTTCCTTTAGTACATTTTGAAGTTTTTCTCTTTAACATTTTCATTGATAATTGTTAAATGGTAAATTATACAGTGCTAAATGAATGACTCCATTCATAAGATGCAACTGCTACTGCTGAAATGCTTTAGATCACAGTGAATTCTAAAATTTATTTAAACTAAAACACATTTCTCAATATTGCTTATGCTTGTATCATTTATATTATACATCTTTAATAAATTATAATCCTATATGTCTAAGAGAAAAAGTAAGGTTATGCAAGTATATCATAGTTGAAACCTGTTATTAAGAAATGAGAACCCTGCTACAATAGTGTAATGGTAGCACTGATATAATATAGAAATATGTGTGCAAAAGAGAAATGAAATGATTATAGGCAGTTGTTTTCTTATGTGTAAAAAAATTATGTATTACTAAGTAACCAACAAATAGAAAAATCAAAATAATGCACTACTAATGCAATCACCTTTTTTAAATGTTTCATTTCTATTTTTACTGTGTTGCTAAACAAGAAAGTATTGCGGTCGAAAAACAACCGAAAAAAATAAGCTGCGTTATTTTGATATTTTACAATTCCCTGAACCTGAAAAATAAAATTTTAGACAATTTTTCAAAATGTCTGTGTCTGTGGTCACTCGCCAGCCGAAACTATAGAGACGATTTTGATGAAATTTGGAATGAAGGCGTACGAGACAATTATGTCGACAAAACAAGATTTTAAATGCAATAGGCATACAGGGGGTGAAAATAAGGGTGTTAATTTGGGGGCAAATTTTCAAATTTTAACATAGAAGATTGAAATTCAGGTCATCAATAACTCACATGAAATGCAGTTTTTTAAAACTTTCAAAATTGAATATGGTCGCAGTTACAGTCACATATACATTTTTTTGTAGAAATATATATTTCCGATACCGTTCAAGATATAAACAAATTGGAAATGTATATGCCTAGTTAAACAAGGTTCTATAAAGAGATTTCTTTACGTAATAAATTATAGTAAAATGTAAGGGGCCACACTTAAGTAATTATTCAAAATTTATTTATTCAAAATTCTCTCTTTTTTTTGTTTTTTTATATTTTCTTCTAAAGCCACTAATATAGAAGATATGAATTTTCAAATATTTAATATTGATATTGTTATAACTTTCTAACTATTTTGGTTGCAAATTTGGGATTTTAGGAATCAACTTTGTTCATTTGCGTTAATTGAATAATATTATCGTAATGAAAACACTATTTCATTTTTTTCCTGAAAGTGAAAACATTGCTCGTATTGCTGGTATAACATACACATATTCTTACTTTATTTGAAAGGAAGCGAAATTTACTTTAAAATGATATGAAACAATCCATAGTTACCTTGAAAGGTAAGTGAGATATCTATCAACTACATATACATATGTAGGTATAGAAGGTTATGCAATCGACTTTTTTATCGCTAAACGACTTATTAGCTAATTTTACAACTTTTGGCCAAGTTTCGTCAAGATCGGCCATGATGTCTGGGTGTCTCGGAGAGGGGGGTTTATTAGGTCACTTTTTGGTTTTTACTAAATATTTTTAAAACAGTTGAATATTTCAAAGATATAAAAATACCTCATATATTTTTTAGTATTTTGCAAGAAAGTCCTGTAATGCACTAGCATTCATCGAGTTTATTTTGTGTACATCTTATAACTTAAGAAAATAAGCGCAATCTAGCAACCACAAGAGCGAAGGTATCATATCTCTTTCTATCTAAGTTGGTGTTCCTATATCTCTGTCTTTTTTTATAGATTTCTATTTCAAGGTAATACACCTAAATGTTAATAATTAAATAAAATCCAAAAGTAATTACCAATATTATCCCATTTTACGTTACATAAAACTATATCACTATTTCTTGGAGCAACTTTTTTAGGAATAAACTTTGTTTATCATAAAAAAAAAATAATTATCAATATGCACCTACACAGATTCTAGGCTATGGAAGATACATAATAGGTAGTATCATTCAGTATAAGAAATAAACATGGAAATTTACCCATGAAAGTATTTAGGTTAATAATTAATATGTACAATTTTTGTAAAAAAAAAATCATTAAAAAAGTATATTGGGAATCATTTGTTTAAGGGTCCTATGCAGTCATGTCTATTACCGTGCTAACTTTACAATAAGATTGTGTCTTTGTTTTTTCATTTGAAAAGCTAAAAATTACGCAGGTAATGCACGACTTTGTTTTCTATCACACTATTATGTCTGATTTACGCTTAATTTGATCAGTTTGATAAAACATTTAAATAATCATAAATCTTTCTAATAAGATTATAAGAAACGTGTATGTTCTTTGAAATTGAATTTTTGGCATCAGGTGAAACACAATAAACTCTAAAACGGTGTTTTTTGAAACGTATATATGAGCTGTAATTAATTAATTAAAATTTAAAAATAGGCAAGCAACATTACAAAAGTACGAAGAATCAGGGTCTTGTTCATTTCATTTTAGCATGATTTACAGCAGCTTATTTAGAGAACAATAGATGCAGATAATACCAGTAAAATCATTGAGTGAAGTACTTTACACCACTCACCGCAGGTAGATTTAAATGAAAGACCCAAAAAGTGCACAATTTTGTTCAAGATAGAATTTATGCATGTTTATTCGTAGTAGTCGTTTTGTGTAAGAAAGTCGCGATTTCATTAGTTACGCTTTATATTTGTTTTTGATATTATAAAGGACCTGAATTAATTAGTTTTGTGTGTGTATGTGTGCGCGAGCGAATTGGGTGGTATATATACTTTACAATTTGTTATAAAATGAGTCTTCATAGTAAAAGTAACAAAACCTGTGGAGCACAGCGAAAAAGTAAAAAAATCTGGCAAAAGAACGCTGGAAGAAGCGAAGGTAAGTAGGTTTTCCAAAACAAGAATTACCTACGAGGGTCACTCAAAAAGTAGTAATAATTAAACAATTAATTTTTTACTTTCTCGTACTCTACGTATACTAAGAGAAAGTATTTTATAGTCACAGGAATTTTCAAATTTCAAAATTTCAATCCCTAATAACTATGCTTCTAATAACAAAATAAGGGATTACATAATAGACATAGGTAGCTAACTGCTATATTGGAATATTTTTAGCGCTTCTGGTTTAGCCTAAAAAGAAAATTTTTTTTTATTTTTTTAATATGTGTCAATATTTTAAACACAAATCTAAAATATTTCAAGGCTAATTTCTCATGCTATCCAAATATGTAAAAATATACAGTGATTTGCAAAATACAGGGTGAATAAGAAAAAAATAATTTTTGTAGGGAAGTAGTATACGAGAAAGTGTTGTGCCGAAGTTCATCGGCGAGATTTATTTAATTGGTTTTTAACAATAAAAATAGATCAACACAGACACACAAACATTGTAGTATTCTATGCAACGCCGTTTTACTTTTTAATGCATCTTTTGTCAGACTTTCTTTAAGTACAACTATAATCTAATTTTCACTACTTAAAAATGTTGTCATGATAAAAGTAATGTTTTAAAAATATCACTCATAATAAAATTAATTATTAAAAATATCACTAATGATAAATGTAAATAGTACAATTAATTTTATCATGAGTGATATTTTTAAAACATTAATATTATCATGACTGATACATTTAATTATTAATTTTTTCATAAGTTATAATTTTAGAACATTAATTTTATCATGAGTGAAATGTTTAAAACGTCTCTGTTGACTATTTAAAAATATCACTTATGATAAAATTAATTGTACTATTTACATTTATCATGAAAAAGAAAAAAATACAGTACGTATATTTCTTTCTAAGTGATCCTGGTTACATTAATTTTATTTTTATTTCTACAATTTAACGTGTTTACAACAAAGACCAAACAGAAACACATCAACGTTCAGAGGTAGATGATCCAGAATTACCTGAATTGCAGATAGAATTTGAAGCTTTTCCAGAGACAACACACCATTTGTATGGAAGACGCATAATAAATATTAACCATTTGTGGCAAGGTTTAATGCGACTGAAGCACTCTGGTTTTGGATGTGACTTTTACGATCTCCAGATTACTTCTGAAAAACGTAGTGGTCTTTCAAGCACATTCTACGTAATGTGTCAAGTATGTAATTACAAAAGTAACTTCTCAACATACTCTACAGAGGAAATAAACATAAATAAGGCTTCCGTGTGTGGTGCATACTCTATTGGTATAGGTTATACGCAGTTATCAGAGCTATTGGCCTCAATGGATATACCATATATGTCGCCAACTACATTCGCCTCGCATGAAGAACGTGTCCAATCCGTCATTAAGCAAACAATTCTTGAAGATATGGTGCAAGTTAGTAAAGAAGAGGCAGCATTAGCAATTTCAAACGGAGATGTTAATGCAACGGTATTCCATTAATTACCGCAATTGTAGATGGTGCTTGGAGTAAGCGTTCATACAAAAGTAATTACAACGCTTCTTCTGGTGTCGCATGCATTATTGGAGCGCAGACCATAAAAATAATGTACATAGGTGTAAAAATAAATTTTGCAGGACATGCCAGCAGCAAAATAAAGACAAGGAGAACGTTGCACTGAAAAATCACAAATGTTTCAAAATTGAGTGGAACGTCAACCTCGATGGAATCAGCAATTATTTTAGATGGGCTAAAAAATTCCTTAAATACACATGGTGTTAAGTATGCTAAAATTATTGGGGACGGTGATAGTAGTGTGACTAGAAACATTCGTGTCACCAAACCATACGGACCAACCTTTTTTGTCGAGAAGATTGAATGTAAAAATCATTTACTACGAAACTTCTGCACTAGAATTAGAGATTTAGGAAAAACTCCAAAACTAAATCCAAAAATTAAATATTTTTTGAAAAATAATGTTCTGCGTTTCCGCACAGCAATAGTAAGTGCCGCTAGACACAGAATGTGTGAAAATTCATGTAATTATATAAAAATAGAAAATTTAAAAGAAGATATTTTAAATGGTCCTAAACATATTATGGGATGTCACGATCTGTGTGTCAATGCAGTAGAACAATATAGGTATTATTGTAAAGGACCTAAGTGTGGAGAAGAACATTTATATCCGCTATTTGTAGAAAGCAGCATTAGTGACTAGTTTGACAGAATAGTCCATAGAATTGCGAATCATGCGGCCAGTTTATTAATCAATTCTCATACAAACACAGCAGAGAGTTTTAACAGCCAGGTTAATAAAACGATAGGGGGTAAAAGAGTACATTTTAGTCTCAAAGGGAGTTACGAGTACAGATGTTATGCTGCTGCTTTAAATTATAATAAAAAACCATTTGTATTATACATCCAAAGACAATTAAACAGAAATGCAGGTGGGTTACTATACGAATAAGTATTTTCAACATTTAGAAACTGTTGCACCTGCTAAAAATCTCGTAAAAGGCAGAGAGAAGTTTCGTTGGAGGATGCTGACTATGGAACATGTGATGTTGTAGAAGATAAATGTGGTCAAGAATACGAAAATTTGAAAACAAGGTTTTTGACATCCACTGTTGCCACTGTCAAAGCTATTTTATATGCAAACAAAATTGGTGCTAAATCATTGGAGTATGGTGTTTTAAATGAGCAAAAAGCTATAAAACAAATTTGTTTCAAATTTAATAAAACGTACAACCATGTGGTTTGTTTATTGACCACAACTATACATTTTAGCTGCTTCGCCTGATGGAAAATGCTATAATAGAAGTAAAATGTCCATTTCATAAAAAATAATTACCTATCTATATGTTGACGTAAATGATGAAATAAAATTAAAGAAGAATCATACTTATATGTACCAAATACAAGGGCAATTGCGAATGACTCAGAGGTCGTTGTGCTATTTTGTTATATACACTTCTAAAAACCTTGTATGTATAGATGTACCACAAGATAGTAGTTTTTGGGAAAATATGTGCTCAAAATTAGAAAAATTTTACTTTTCCACACTTTTGCCAGAAATTATAGATTCTCGCATTAGTCGTAATCTACAACTCAGAAATATTTTTGCTAAAGATCTTTAAAATACCTTGTATTGATAATTTGCTACTAACTCGAGAATTGTAATTAAATCGGTTTAATGAGGCGGCGACATATTTGTGAAGAAATTAAAATACTATCACTTATTATTATTGTGTGAAGTGTATCCGGCCCTGCAAGTTTACAAATACATTACTTTTCTAACTAATAAAAAAGTGACTTTCATTTCTAAGTGATCATCGCGTATACTAAATTAAAATAACCTCTTACGGAATAGCTGATGTTCGAAACATTTGTTGTAATTATTGTTACTATTCTAATTACTTACATCGTCCTTCATAAATTTGTGTATCTTTGACAATAAGTACAAATTATAAGGTTATTAAAATTTATTTTATTTAAATAATTAATTAAAACTCCACTAATTTGACTCACTTTCGAGCAGGAGGCAGAAAAGAAGAATCTAAACGAAGCTTAAATCGATCAAAATCACTATGTAGGTAGAAATACAATTAAAAATTAATGTAATAATTATTCAGCAGATAGAATTACTGAATTATATAACCATAAGTAGTGCGCATTAATTTTGTACCTAACCAGTAATCCATATTAAAATTAAACAATGTTCTTCTAAAATGCATTTAAACATTTTCACTTTATTTATTTACCTACTGATTTTCGGTAATCGGATTATAAAGGTCTGAGTAGTTTACAAGGCCCTCCTGTGGCGAGAAACATGTCAACAATTTTTAAATATTTTAGATATTGTGTGTTGCATATCAAAAAATTACAATTTTAGTTTCACTGCATAGGACCCTTAATGAACAAAAATAGTTTGTTTCATTAGTACAAAAAATAGCAATTTTTGGGACGAGGAAGAAAGTTACTGGACGACGGTAAGCGGCGTCCAGCGATCTTCCGAGTCCAGAAAACGCATTTGTTCTACGAATAAAACATAATTTTTTTCCTCCAACCACTTTTACCTTTATATTCAGTCATTTATTTAAAATTCACTACTTGTTTGGGAACCCTTCATTTATGTAACCATCAGTATCGGACATTTCTATTTTATACAAAATGAATTCTATTTTTTAGTGAAATAAAAACTTACCATGTTCTTTTAATTAATATCCATTGGATTTATCTCTGTGAATTTTATTGAAATGTGACATATTGGTGAAATAACGTGAAGATAGATGGCGCCACCGACGACTGTTCATAGAAGATAATCACTCAGAACGTTTAAATAACCTTGCACTTGTTTAAAACTAAAATAAAAAGCAAAATTATATTATATACCAATACTTGCTTATGAATGAAAACGTTGTTTGTGATGAACATGTGAATCTTTTGCAAGTGTATTTATTGAAGCAATGACATCCCATGAACGTCGTTCACATGAAGCTGATGTTTGGTCAAGGTCAAGGTACTTTTTGTAAAGTAAATTACTTTTTGTACAGTTGTCATGGAGACACTGAATAAGTCTGAAATCAACCACTTTTGGTATGAAATACTGTCAGAACTTTATTTGGCAAGCAATGACAGTAAAAAAACTGCAGCCTTATTATATTCCGTAATAAGAAATATATACAGTACGTTCGAAAAATAGTGAATAAATTCAATTAAAATTCGAATGGGAGTTTAGGAGCCGTCGATTTTTATTTTCAATTTAGAATTTTTTTACGTGTGTCATGAACAAGATCTGACGTCATTGAGATTTTTTTTAATATCCCCCTATTTTTTTATTGCAGAATTAGAAAGGGTACATCTTTTTACCTCCAGCAAGGTGAAAATTGGACGATGGTTACATAAGGAAATATTCAATAAAAATTATCGTAATCATTAAAAATGAAAAAATTTAATTGTCAATGTAAAAAAACGTTAAATTGTACATTTTGTTAAAATTATTTTAATTATGTGCACGTTAGAAATGTGTGTTTAGTTTTTTATCTAGTAACTACTTTACCGATATTTTGTGAAATATGAGGAAATTAAGCGAACGTGAAAGAACTGAAATCCTGTGCACGCTTTGTTTCGAAGATAGGTTGCGCACTCAATCAGAAGTGGTTGCGTTGTTTAACGCAACTCGACCGTCCATTAGCCAAAGCGTGGTAACCAGAGTTGAGGCGAAATTTCGGGAGTTTGGACATGTTCGGGATATGAAAGTCGATAGGTGAAGATCAGTTGAACATTGTGTTAGCAGTGCAAGATAATTCTAATACCACCATTACGGACACGGCTAATAATATTAGTGTTGAAAAGAGAGAAGTTCCATCCCTACAAGATATGCTTACTGCACGAGCTGTCGGAATTTTGTAAAAAGAATATTTTTTCCGACGAAACAACATTTGTTTTAAATGGCCATGTGAACAGACAAAATTGTCGTTATTGAGCAACCTAAAATCCTCGTTGGTTCACGGAAACCCAAAACCTTAAAAAAGTTGAAGTTTGGTGCGGCATAGTTGACGGAAGAGTTATAGGTCCTTACTTCTTCGAGGATACTCTCACTGGTGCGAGATATTTAGACTTTCTTCAAAATGACCTCATCCCCGCTCTAATAACGTTGTATCCAGATTTAGATTTGGATCGAGTTTTTCCAAATCTTTGGATAGGTAGAAAAGGCAATTGAGTGGCCAGACAGATCGTCAGATTTAAATCCTCTAGATTACTTCTTGTGGGGATAGTTAAAGAGTAAAGTATACGCGACGCGACCGGCCAATTTAGAAGATTTAAAAGCACGAATTCAATTTCGTTTCTTGTTCAATTTTTTAAATCATCTAAATCTACAAGTGGCGTTTGGTATACTCTGTCCTTCAAATAACCCCATAAAAAATAATCTAAGGGTGTTACATCGGGAGATCTTGCCACCTTATTGGTCCATATGTGCCGATCCACCGGTTTTGAAATAGTTGGTTTAAATAACCAGCTACCATAGCAGAATTGTGTGCGGGTGCTCCATCCTGTTGAAAGTACATGTTGGTACGCATATTAAGTGGGAGATCTTCGAACAGCATAGGCAAATCGTCTTGTAGGAATGTTAATAATTATTACCAGTTAACATACCTTCATAAAATTCCGGTCCAATTATAAACTCCGTTCATGATCCCACACCATACATTAATTCCCCAAATTCTTTGAAAATTAGTTTCCTGTTTCCAGTGCGGATTATTTTGAGGCCAGTAATGGCAGTTATGTCGCTTCACTATTCCATTGTTGTTAAACCGGCTCTCATCTGATCACTGACCATCTGACCAATTTGTAAATTTTTAGAACTCGTTGTATGGAAGATCGTGGTATTTCGCACTCTTTTTCAATTTGTCTTACAGAATTATGTGGATCAATAAGAGCTCTTCCTAAAATATCCGCACTGTGATCATCATCAGTAGCAGTCTTTCTTTTAAAAACAGTTTGTTTCTTGCAGAAGGATCTACTTGTAGATCAAAACCGCTGCCAAATTATCTGCCATAATTCTTTCTTATATATGTAAATAAATAACTTGCGTCCACTCATTACGTGTATAATTAAGTTTTTGTTTAATTATGTTTTTTATTGCTGTCAAAAATTAATATTTTAGTGATAGTATCACTGTTTTCGTTTCATCACTTTTCAATGTTAAATGCATTCAATTTAATAAATAACTCATGTTTATATCCGTGTGTATGGTTCGCGTTGATGATGCACCGGTACATGTGGCACATGTTTTTCGATTAGTTGTAGTGGGGCTGAATGAATACAACCGCTTGGAGTACACATATTTTTTGACGTTTGTGGTAGTACTTAAAAAAACAAGTTTTCGTATACATCACCGCATTATCGTTTTGTGTTATTTCGTGTGTTGTGAACATTTCCCCTGGTGACCGCGTACTGGTGTAAGCTTGATTATTAGTACGTGTGACTGGTCAGCAAAGGTTACCCGACAGATGGACAAGGTGTGGTTTCTGTATAATCTAAGGTAAGTCCTTAAGGCGACCGTTTTATTATAATACCTGCTCAGGTCCATTTCTTAAATCTCTTCGATTTGAGCGTCGACTTTTCTGATTTTCAGTAACAAACAGTTTTATATTAATTCGTGTATAGAACAAAACACCCACAGTACCTCAATTTGAGTCATATCGGTTTTTAAACGCAATAATTCCCCATTTTTAATCTGCCATTTTGAATTTATTTATTTTGACAAATGATTTACACTTAGCGATCTTAAAAACCCCCAATTCCCAACTTTCAAAAAAATTAGTTGTTAAATTAAAAAATGCACAATTTTACACCCTAAAAACTGTGCGCCACTGGTTATTATATATTTTTTTATTTTGAAATTATATAAAAAAGTATGTTTGTTTTTTAATTATGTAACTTTAAAATTTGAAGCAATGAATTTTTTTTTGGTTTTTTATGATCCTTATATTTAGTGCTCTCTTCTGTATGTTTATATTAAATTTGGAATTTTTAAGTGACCCTGCGATAACTGTACGTCACCAGCAAAGGATATTGGGTAATCTTGATAGTGTCAATTCCTAGCTGCCTCTCACCATCTGCATCTCATAGTGGCTGAGGATACTATTCATTACTATAACGAATAGTAACAGGCACTGGTGCCTCTTCCTTTGAAACAAAGTTTTTATTTTATCTATTAACGTCAACGTCGTTATCCATAAATACCTTAAGTGTAATTATTTATGAATTGTTCAATTTATTCGTTCTTTTTTAGTATTCATAATTTAGTGATTTATTTATAGTATGTTTATTAATAAACTATATATTGTGTACTGTGTGCTTTGATTTTGTTGTGTTCCTAGGATACACCACCATGTGTGGACCAGTATTGGTCGCTATATATGTAAAGTTTTTAATTGCCTCATAGTCATGTCCTGGGCTTATACATAAATTGGTAATCAACATGGGGTCCGAACCCACATCTGAATTGAATGCTGATAGCAGTGCCAAATAGGTAGTTAATCACCCAAAAGTCACACGTTTACCCCACACAGGTACCTGTTTACCACGAGACAGGTATTCGTTTTTCCTAACCTACTAATGACCCTCGAAGTAAACAACTTTTTTGATGAAAAATTTACCACCTAGACGCTTCTCAGAAACACCTAAACTTTTGTAGAAACGTTCATTTACCCATGGTCATATGATCTTGGTATAGTTTATTTTCCTCATTGAAATTTGTTGTTTTGCTGTAGTGTCTTGCTTAAAAGGTTTTCTTTTTTCCTTGCATTGGTGTAGAAAATTACAATATTCTTTCTCTTTGTGTTATACTGTTCTTGGCACCGGAGATTTGGAGATATGGCTTCCAATACTATTGGTGTCCCGAGAATCCTCCATTCCACTGAAGTGGCGGATGAATTTATACAAGGGGCGCACACCGAATTTCATCGTTACCGTAATGTCTTAACTATCTCAGCAAGTTTTATCTTTCTCAGGTATTACATTTTACTTGAAGTTCGCTGTTAGAGCACAGATCTCTCTACAGTTGCACATTCTTAAACAAACACGTCTCCTGTCCTTTCAGAAGGTCTCCGTTTATCCCAAAATATAGTGAGGTGCAACTGTGATTTAAGTCTTCAAAATGCTTACTTTCAGTTCTCTCTTACGGAGCTCTTCTTTCTATACGTTTATATTACATTGGAATTTTTTGGAATATCAGTTCTTAGCTGGCTACCACCATTTTTTGCATCTCAGTGACTGATATTATGCATTACTATAACGAATAGTAGAGGGCGCTGTTTCCTTTGATACAAACTTATTCTTCTCCCTATATTCAATATTAGTACCCCTAAGAGATGTAATGGATTTTGTTGTTACACTATCGAATATTTCTTCTAATTTTATGATGCAGTAGAACTTTCTGTACTCTATACTCTTTAATCGTAAGCCGCAATGTCAAGAGAGATTAAGATCTGCGCTTAGGCAAATTTTTTTTGCGTACAAAACTTAAGGGAGATTTTCCTGTGATTGTTACATTTTGTGCTGTAGCCCTCTCGAACAGCTGAATTATCACAGAAATTTATTTGCCTTTTAAACGATACAGGTGTTTTACATCTGAAGGTCTGAGAAACCACCAGTTTCGGTTCCGAAGTAAGATTATTCCGCCATTTGAGGTACTTACAACAACTCTATCCATCTTTCCATTATTTATCTTAAAAGCCTTACAGTGTTCATGTGAATTTTGTCACTCCCCCTAACTTAGCCTCGAACTCGAAATACTTGAATTCATATTGTTTCTTGCAGTAGAACAGTTTGGATTCAGATTAAAAGTTGCAACTCGATCTGCGACCAGTGCAGAAGAGCGATAAAAAATGTATATTTGCACCTCAGAGTCACTGTGAATGTAGGAAAAAGTAGGATTCTGTTGTTCGATATTGGAAGCGGAGTGAAAGTAAAAAAGTGAAGTGAATTAAATTTCAAAACATTGGATAGGACAAGCGAAGGATTGTAATTTGAAAATAAACAAAAGGAATAAAGATTGATGGAGAGGAACGGTTAAACATTCAATTGAGTGAAAAAGTACGAATATGTAGAAACGGAAGTAAGAAGAGAATTAAGTCAAGATAATTAAAAATGTGTCCAGAAAGAATGCGTTGGTAAATTGTATTGCTAGGAGAGGGAGTAGGAGGAGAAGACGTTATTAAAGATTGAAGGGAGGAGATTCTTATCAAACCATGAAGAGTACAGTCGAGGATTACTTATAAATTGACTTTTCTGTAATTTTTGGTAATTAGGAATTAATCTTGAGTAACATTAATTATTTTAAGTTGTAAGAAAACTTCATTTGGTGGTAATTACAGGCGAGTAATATAATTTTTGACATATTTAGGTAAATGTATTGAGCTGAACAATAAGTTTACTTTGAGTATAATTACAATTGAGATATACGTAATTTTGAGTAATTTTAATTATTCTGCAAACTTGCACTTCTGATTTTTAATATCCCGTAATTTTTAGATCAATTATGGAAGATGAAAAGGAGAATTTAACTCTGTTACTTTTCCCTCCAATTAATGGAAAAAATCCTTGTACAGTAATCGAACTGGGATCTTTAACAGGAACATGCCCTAAAGACTTATGTTTGTATACATATATTTCTTTACGAATCAATTGTAATTGTCATTTACAGATATTGTCCACATCTTTACTAAACAAATCTTAAACCCTGAAGAGGATTTAAAACATTGTATCGAAAAATTATTTTATAAGCAAGAGCAGGGCGACGCCCAATTACCCCCACCAAATATTTTATGGTCATTTTATTTTTCCGTTCCAAATACGTTTTCACAAAACTTAACATGTGAAAAGTTACTTAATACTTACATTTGTCCAGGTCCAGACATAGATTTAGATTATGATACAACCATACTACAGGTAAAATTATAAATTATTACTATATTTTATCTATCGCTTTTAAGGCTAAGAAAATGTTTAACGAAATTTATCCCGATTTGGAATTCCTTCCACGTGCACCCGATCCTGAAGAAATTATTATTGAAGGTGAAGATAATAATAATATAATTAATGATAATGATGGAGAAGTTGTACAAGAGAGTACAGGTGATAACGAGATTTCAGAATCTCTCGAAACGAGTGATACTTCATAAATATTTATTAAGCTTTATACTAAATTATATATATGAACTTTAAGTATATTGAAATAGCTTCAGCTTTGTTATTTAATTATTCATAATATATAAAGTGAATATGTGTTATTTTTCTAACTTCACTGTTGTGAAATGGTATTCAAATGTGCAGATTACGATAATGAAAATGACATAATCTGATGTTGATAGGCATATTCCCACAGTGTTTGTTATTGTACTACTGCACAGGTGTATTGCTCCTAAGCTCTTTGCGCATGATGGGGATCCATATGGGTTTCATTTCTACATTACCTTGGCTTCGATTTTCAGCCAGTGAAATGTAAGAGCCTTTTTTGAGTTTCCGACAAGTTGTATTCTCATCTTTTGTCACTATCTGTATATTATCCTATTGAATTCGGTGGTCTTCGTTCCAGACATATTCTTAATGTTTATGTTTTGCCTTTTCTGATGTTATTATAGTGTTCCTGAGTTCTCACTTTGAGCGGTCTATTGCTCTCTGCTATGTATGATACACCACATTCATATGGTAACTTGTAATTCTGGACTTCATTGTGTGGTTTGGTTTTGGTTACTATTCCCCTGAGCGTTCTTGTGGATTTGAAGGTAGTGTACGTCTTGTATTTGCTTCCTATCTTTCGTATATTGTCCAAGGTACCTGGTATGTAGGGTGTCCTGTGACGAGAGGAAGATATTTGAGGAGATGATTATACAGCTCATTTCCGACAAAAAGTCATATAAACAATGGTCCGATTTTCAACTGTTTCAGAGATATACGTAATATTTTTTCTTTGCAATCAAAGTTTAATTTGATTTATATTTGAAGCACTCAAATATTATATTTTACAACAAACAACTATTTATGATATTTACAATATTTAAGATAAATTAATTGATAATATGGTTATTTGATATAACTACAGAAATTGCTCTCGAATACATAGCCTACTTTGTCGAGACACTGCCTTCACAGCACACGCCATCTCTTGCAGATTTTCTTGCAAGGATTGACAAGCTTCTTGAATTTTCAATATCAATTCCTCCCTAGAGTTGATAGGCTGCGAATAGACTTTGATTTACTCCAAACCTAAAAATTGAGAGATGTTAAGTCTGTCCATTCAATCGGATCGTAACGTCCTATCCATCTTCCTGGATAATTTTCATTCAGCCACATAGTCTCTTGTCTACCACTATGAGCTGAACATCCATCCAATTGAAACCAAGCTCGCTGTCGTGCTAATAATTGGACATTTTCCAGGTGAGGATTAAGCACATTTCCTAAGATATTTAGAAAACTATTTGGGCTTTTAATGTATTTTAAATTACTTAAGGCTCAATTAAGCAGTTTTCTATTAGTCCTAACCAAACATTAACTGATAATTGATGTTGGTGGTGTACACGGTGAGTTACAAATGGATTTTCGTGATTCAGAAATTAACCCGGATTTCTTTGTCGCTTCCTAATAAATCTTGAACTTTATGTTCATGGAAAGTGTGTCAACCATCTGAACAAAGTGTTCTATGTACCAAACTATGAGTAGTGTTAAGCCTCCTACCTACTCTACGTGTGCTAGTTGTATGATCTTCATCGAAAATCCTGAGAATGTTTTGAGCAAGATTTTCATTCATTTCTCGAACACCAGTCGGTCGACGAGAAAAGTGACCAGTCTCCCTCAACGTGCAGTAAACTCTGACAAATGTTCTGTTATTGGAAATTTGTCCTTCAGCATACTCTTCATTGGTGAACATTGTTAAATACATTTCTCAAACAATGCCAATTACAAATGACATAGGCGCCATTAAAAAACAATTGAAGTCTAATGATTACGTAGAACCAAGCCAAATATATAACAGGGCAACTAGATTTGTATTTTTTGGGACATTTTAGACGCTTTTATTTAACTCACAGTGTTTGTATGTTGTATACGTCAAATTTTTCCAGTCGAAAATGGCATACAGTGTAAGACAAAAAGTTAGGACTGATTCAAACAAGATGGAAACCTGTACGTGGCGCCCTCTATCAGTAATAAAAGAACTAAGGTCATATTTGAATTCTGCGTAATAAAAAGCCCCAGTATATAAAATTTCGTCCGCTTATTACATAATTGTAAAAGATATTAAAAAAACAAAAATAATTAAACTTCAACACCCTATATCTTTTAAACGAAGGCGTTGTGGACCTAACTTCATAGGAACTTTTTCTTATTTTAGTGTCCTCTATCGCGTGGCACTATGCATGGCACTTTGTTCTATGTCACCCTGTGTGTGTGTGTGTGTGTATATATATATATATATATATATATATATATATATATATATATATATATATATATATATATATATATATATATAGATTTTGAGTAGAAAAAGATGCATTAACTGATACATTGTTTGACAAGTTATATTGTTTAAGATTGATGAAAGTGTGTAAGATAGTAATACGTTTACATCTATATATATATATATATATATATATATATATATATATATATGTATATGTTTCTATTTAGATTTCAAGTATTCATGTTTAAATAAATTTTTTTAAACTTGTAAATAAACGTAAAAAATTTGACAAAGGAACGAAGGACGTTCCGAAGCTTGAATTAATTTTACGTTTATTTACACAAGTTTTAAAGAAAATTGTCTTATTTAAATATATAATATATATATATATATATATATATATATATATATATATAAAGGGTTTTCCAATAAGAGGTGTTATTTTGATATTCAAAGAAAAATGGAATTTTTTGAGATAATTGATCGGATGTTTATTTCATTATAAAGAGGAAGGTATGCCGTTAATAATGGAAAACAATATCAGCCAAATGGCTACCACGACCACGCTTACAGGACCATATCCTTTTCATGAAATTTTCCATAACCAAATCGCAAAGTGGTTGCCCTATGTCATCGATAGCCTCACGAATTCCATCTTTGAGGTCTTCAATCGACGCTGGGCTGTTGGTGTAGACCTTATCTTTCACGTGGCCCCAAAGGAAGAAGTTGTAAGGTGTTAAATCACAAGATCTCGGTGGCCAATTGTGATCACCTCTTCGAGAGATAACACGGTCCGGAAACTTTTCCCGTAAAAGATCAATGGTTTCGTTGCTTGTGTGGCACGTAGCACCGTCTTGTTGAAAAGTAAACGTTGTCATTAATCATCTCTCGATAGCGCAATCCATTCACCGTAACTGTTGCTCATTTTCGAAAAGTAAGGTGCAATGACCCCACCAGACCATAAACCGCACCAAACAGTCACACGTTGAGGATGGAGAGGCTTTTCAACAATAACTCTTGGGTTTTCCGAGCCCCAGATGCGACAATTTTGCCTGTTGACGTACCCACCGAGGTGGAAATGGGCCTCATCAGTCAAGATGATTTTTCGATGGAATTCCGGATCATTTTCATGCATTTCAACGACCCAATCAGCAAAAACACGACGTTGTTGATGATCGGCCGGCTTGAGTTCTTGTGTTAACTGAACTTTATAAGCCTTAAGACCCAAGTCTTTATGCAAAATACGGTGTAATGACGTTTGTGGAATGCCCAATTCCAACGAACGACGAGGAATGGGCAAACCTGGGTTTTCTTCAACACGTTGGGCTACACCAGCAATATTCTCATTTGTTCTTGAGCGACGTGCACGGGTTTTATTCTTCACATCATTAACTTGTCACAACAACTCGAATTTGTTCACCAATTTCTGTATTGCGGTCCGACAAGGTGCTTCACGACGACCCAAAAGTGTTTTAGTTTTACGAACCGTCTCTGCCAAATTTTCACCATTTTTATAATGAATTTTAATAATTTCAATGCGTTGTTGAAGCGTGCATCGTTCCATTTTTATTAATCGCGTAGTTTTTACTTGTCAAATGTCAATAAATGACATCTACCGAAATAGCGGGCTATTCAAAATAACACCTCTTATTGGAAAACCCTTTATATATATATATATATATATATATATATATATATATATATATATATAAATTGATATGTAATAATAATTATTTAATTAAAATGTTTGGCGAAAAATCGAATAAGGGATAGGGTTCAGGATTTTAATTATATTTACTATATTGCACCAGACTAGCTCAAAATCTCATATGGGGATAGGGATCAAGGATTTAGTTGAAGATAAAAAATTTTTTTTAATATAAGAAATATCCTATATGTAATTGAATTTAACGTATGAAGTTTGCTCTGAATAGAATTTGCTTTCTAACGCATGCGTTAATGACTTTAAGTGAAAAATAATTAAAGCTGTCAAAAAAATGTCAAATAATTAAGAAATTTTAATGTTTGGATCAAAATGAAAATTTAGAAAAAGAAAAGGAAATAATTAGCTTCACAGGTGTTTACACAAGTAAATAATTGAAATTCTTAATTAATAACATATAACAAATATAAATTGCAGGGAAATAACAATAAACAGGGTTATAAAATTTTAAAACTCACATATACAGTCCTTCCTGTCGATTGAATGATGTCTTCAAACTTCAGCTGGAGGCAGGCAATGTTCACTCGGCTATTGTTGTTACTAATATCCAACTGCTATCTCGGTTCTCGAAGACACCAACTTCCAAGCTTCAAGATGTTTTCTTTCCAAAACGGCAACCTCCAAACACTTATTTACTATGGTAACTTTTTATTTAAAATGGTTTTAAATCTTTATGAGTGATATCGTTTAAAATGTATTATTAAGTATCCAAGATTTTTGTTAACACACTTTTATTTTAGTTACCGAAATATAATATTTATTTAAGAGGAATTGTCCGGATAAATAAAACAAACTTTCACCAAATAAAATGGAATTTAATTTGGTATATCAGAATTATTTTAAATCGGAAAACACGAAAACAAATTTACACAAAATCGTGACATCAATTAATCGTACAGAATTATTTTATTAATAACGACAGGTATCGGTGACCGAACTATTTAATTTTAACCGATTGATATAAAAACAAGTGCTCTCGAAATTATTCGTAACGTAAACTTTCTCGACGAAAATAAATTAGGTTATGTAAACACAAATTTAGCAACACTGTTTTAACCTTTTCACTTTTTGAACAAATTCTAGAGAGAGAATGACTTCCTGAGCGCTTGCTTTTATAGGTTTCTGGTTGCTACAGAAATTTCAACTTTTTTACAGCCATATTGCAAAATTTACAATGGATGTGATTGGATAATCAAAATTAAGAATTGTACATAAATGGAATTTTGGCCGTAACTTTCTTATACATGGTCGGAAATGAAATTTAAAAACGGAAATGAAAACTATGTGAAATTTTGAATAAAAGGACACCTAATAAGCAATAATTCCTACCACTAATAAACGAAACAACTTAATCTAATCAAAATAAGCTATTAACTATACACACTTACAAGCTACACTAAAATTACTTGCAAAATGGAATTCTGAGGACAATTTACATAAGAAAACATATCTTTTATATTCGAAACATTTAATTTAATGAAAATTTTAAGCTTTTGTAAATTTGTCTAGAATTCACCTCAGATTTAGCAAAATTTTGCGGATAAAACGCTGTATCCTTATAAAAACTTATTTATATTGTGAAAGAACATCTATTATTTGCTTTAAGAGCAAAAACTAAATCTAATAATGTGGAAAAAGTATAAAATTATGTGAAAAATCTAAAATTTACAACGTAACCATACTTAAATTTAAATATGAAATTAATTCATATTAAAAATGTTTTAGCACTTAAAATGTTATGTTTAAGGTTTGTACAACTTGTCTTTATTGTTCTCACTACTTATTTGCAATGCATAATGTTATTTAGTCTTGCATTGAAAAAGTCTCATCGTCTAACACTCTTTAGAATTTTTACACTATAAATTGTACGGCACTATAAATGTTTGTATGCCATAATGTTCTAAATGTCTTTCTTCTTGTGAATCATGTATTATAATTTTTGTCACTAATTCGCTAACAAAAATGTGCGAAAATTGTCTATACTGTCCATATTATAACCCTTTTACTAAATTTTTGTATTTCCTGCTTTTAAAAACTAAACATACACTATCCCTAACATAATCCTAACTACATAGTCCATGTTTAAACACCTGTGAAATGTCTACTTGCCAAATTACCTTTGAAAAATTGAATTTTATTGTAAAATTGCACTACTAAAATGACTCTACGAAAATGGTGATATTTAACATTCTTGACAATTTTGGTAGCAACAAATTGCTTTTATGATGAAACCAAACTTAGCAAATGATATTCAGATCAATTTATACCAAATAAATTTATTTTAAACACATCGTGAACCAGATTTATGTAAAATTGTGTCTCGCACTTGTATCGAGCCAGAAATTATCCCTTTTATGACCCAAATGTCATGTAAGCTGTCCGATACTTCTATTACCTCTTTCTAAACATCTCAAATATATATATATATATATATATATATATATATATATATATATATATAAGGTTTCCTGGATAAACATTTTTTAAATATCAAGTGCCCTCATAATCTTGCGACGCAGCAACGTACACTGGGTACGGCTACGTTTCATTAGCAGGGTATCCGCTATGTTTTATATTTGATCAAAATAAAAAAAATATCTGTATTAAAAATATATGTAGCATAGTGCTGACTTTTAATGGAGTTTCAAAGTGGGTTAATCCACGTGTCGAATTCGTCACGGGTAACGCCGTGCAGGGTCGGCTTGTGTTAATTATAAAATTAAAGTAGTAAACAAATGGTTGCAATGTGTAATTACATTTGCATAGAAACGAAAGTTATATAAATAGATAACCTTCCATTTTTTATGATTTAATACTCGAATGCAAAATGAATAAACAATTGTAGCAAATATATTAAGCAAAGTATTTTTTTTCGATTGAATAGTTGTGCATACTAAAATAAAACTATTAAAAACAGCGTTAAAACAAGCATACTATACAGCACGAAAGTCATATCAAATGGTGAGAAATAATAAAACGTGTGTATGTAAAAATAAATTTATTGTTGAATTTACATGATCTAAAACAGAAAAAAATAGAACTAAAAATAATAATTTAGGTGTTTTCTCTAATGATCTATAAGGATTTCAATATATCTTTGTCTACATATAGCTTGGAATTGATATTCTCTAATATACCTGGCTTCAGTAACCTGGTTCTTGATGAAGAAGTACCATCCCCTCGTATCAACGCTACTTTATACTAAAATAAAACTTACATTTGCATAGAAACGAAATTCATTTCTATATGTAACCTTCCATTTTTTACAGTTTAATACCCGAATACAAAATGAATAAACAATGTTGTAGCAAATGTATTAAGCAAAATATTTTTTTTCCATTGAATAATTGTGCATACTAAAATAAAACTATTAAAAACAAGCACACTATACAGCATGAAAGTCATTATATCAAATGGTGAGAAATAATAGAAACGTCAGTATCCGAAAATAAATTTATTATCGAATTTACTAAAACAGAAAAAAATTAAAAATAATAAGTTTGGATATTTACTCTAATGATCCATAAGGATTTGGATAAGTCTTTGGCTACATATAGCTTGTAGTTCATATTTTGGAATATGCCAAACGTCAATAACCTGTTCTTGTTAGAGGAGTCCCATCCCCTCTTATCAACGCTACATTATACTAAAATAAAACTATTAAAAACAATATGCAGCAACACAATTACTTCCGGACATTTCTCCTCGAGGTACTGTATTAGTCTCTTTTCTGAAAAATCAAGAGAAAAAAGAAAACATAATTTAGGTATAAGTATAGTTACCTGCCTCAGTCTGGGTAAATCCCATTACAATATTAAATTCTGCAATAAGCATGTTAAATTTTGATGAATGCATTTCATAATAATGATAGTACTTACCAGCCATTGCACATGTAAAATAAGTATGAAAGTATAGTTAAAATTTCCTATCTAATACTGATTACCATGCAGTAATAAATCAGACTTGAGCATTCACCTTTTAACCTGCGATAAATCCTTTGTACCATTGCATATGAAATAAAGTGTACAAGTTATCCATATAAACAGTAAAATCTCGTTTTGGCTGATAACAAGTACGTGGGTGCTTACGACCACATTTTAATAAATTGTAGGCTACATTGATTACATATCAGTTGAAAATTAGTCAGGAATAGGAGCTATAAAATAATTCAGATTTAATATTTGAGCCAATTGATGCATTTTTTAGAATGAGTTATAAATATCGCGAATATGATAACCCTGCAATAGATAATTAATCTTGAATGTTCACCTTTTAACCTATGATAATTACTTTGTAGCATTATTTAGGAAAAAGTTATCATTGCAGCATGTGCTGTCTGCACTTCGATATGGAGGAATGAACCGAATCTGGGAAAGCTACGTTTTAAAAGATTATTCACATTTTCACGACAAAAATTATATTATGTAAAACAGTATTTTAATAAAAGTAGATTGGAGGTTGATCTCGGCCCGGCTAATTTAGAAGCAGATTTAGGTGCCTGTAATTGTAATGTAATTGATTTGCGAAAGGCTACACTCCTAACTTTTCCGCTGAACTATTTAAGATTGTGGAGGTGAAGGTTAGTAATCTCGTTACGTATTTACTGGAGGATCTGCAAGCTAAACCGATACTAGGTCAATTGTACGCTGAAGAACTACAGAAAACATCCGGATATATTCCTCGTTGAGGTGTTGTGGCGTAAGGGGGACCGAATATATGTTCGATGGCTTGGTATGGATAAAGCGCATGATTCCTGGATTAATAAAACAGATTTGTTACATAGCATGTGTATATATGTTCACATATGTACAATAATAGTAATAAATAATTTCTTAATCTATGATGTAATAAATTTATTATATCCAGATAATCTGCATGATCGTAATAAATACATTCCATTCTGCATTGAATACGGTGTTCCACCTAGCTTCAACCAATCACGTTAGCTTAAATTATATATAGACTTAAATGCAAGGTTGCGAGCAGAATGCACTAATCCCTTTGCGAAAAACTTATACAAACTCTTAAATAACGCAAATTTTGGGCAAACTGTGGAGAATGTTAGAAGTCACCGAATTATTAAACTTGTCATCAGGTGGAGTGGTAGGTATGGAGCCAAATATTATATTTCCCAGCCGAATTTTCCTAGCAGAGAAATATTTGATGAGGAATTGATGGCTATCGAGTTATCTAAGGTAGAAATCTACTTTAATGTAGTGATGACGAAAGTAATTTGGAGATGGTTGAAACTCGCGTGCATATGGTTGCATAAGTTAAGATACTGGTGCGTCGATACATAGTCATAGAAAATCTACAGACTGGAAGCTACGAATATGGAGGTGAAAATTGCGCATCTGGAACCGAAAGTTAGGCGTCTGGAAACATCAGTTCCCACCATTATAATCACACGGGCGTGGACTCCTATCTCTGTCAAACCTATTCGAAGATTCCTAAGCAGCTGATTCACGATAATATGAATATGGTTGTACTATAACAGGATTGCATAAATTACGGCTCAGGCTGTTGCATACATCGAAAGCATCAGGTCATACTGGCCATGATAACGAAATCATTAGTATGAAAGAAGAGCTCCAACAAGAAGGTATAATTGCATAATAATGTCCATCGATAAGTATGGCAGACATTCGCTAGCGCATTTAAAACATGCAACTACAAATATCAAATTAACCTGGAATGATAATTACGATATGAAAGGTAAAAGAATTTGCAATGTCTTTAAACCCATCCTAGGAGATGATGTTGCAACTAGGAGATACGTAGATAAGGCAAACTTAAAATTGGCCGAGGGCGCCAATTACGAGGCGCAAGGTAGAAGAGTCTGCAACGTTATCGATCCAGTCCTAGATGAGGATGTAACCACCAAAGAGTATGTTGATAAGTGCAAGGGAGTTTTAGACCTTAAATTAAAGAGTGATATCGATTACAAAATGATTGGTTGAGCGGGATTAGACACTTGAGGAAAAAATTAATCTTTAAAGCTAGCGATTGTCGAAGAATTACATAAGCCTGCACGGAAGAATTTGATAAGGAAACGAGCCATCGTTAAGCATAGGGATGATCTCTGGCAGGCGGATTTAGCCGAATTTAATCCGTATGCTAAAGATAACCGTAATCATAAGTATATTCTTACAGTGGTGGACTGCTATTCTAAATATCTATGGACACGCCCTCTAAGGTCGAAGAATGCCGACGAAGTTTGTCGTGTCTGGATTTTAAAGGAGGGTAGAGCTCCGGATAACTTGCAATTCTATAATAAACATTTTGAATGGTTGATGAAGAGTTAATAATAATAATGATGATTATAATAGCTAATTGTATAGCTTTAACCTCGATTGTGTATGTGTTTTAATAGAGGTTGATCATGACTACATCTAGTGGAATATTTTTAAAAGTAGATTAGAGGTTGATCACGGCTCCACCTGGTGGTATATTTTTTTTAAAAGTAGATTAAGGTTCTTGTAATTGTTATGGCGAGAAAACTTGAAATTTGAAATGGGTTCTAATGAGGGAGCTCGCCTCTGAATCCATCCTAGATGATGATGCTCCAACTAGGAGATACGTAGATAAGGTAAAGTTAAAATTGACCGAGGGCAGTAATTGAGATGCGTAAGGCAAAAGATCTAATAGTGATAGACTGCTATTCTAAATATCTATGGACACGCTCTCTAAAATGGAAGAATGTCGAGCGATGACTTCCATTTTGAAGGAAGATAGAGCTCCCGATAACTTACAAAAGGACGTGAATTCTGTAATAAACGTTGATGAAAAGTTATGCAACACATTACTCGGGTATAGTGTATGAAAAAGGCAGTCAATAAAGGCTATGTTTGAATAAACTAGTTTCTCTTACTTATTTATAGCTCTGTAAACGCGAATTTCTGATATTTGCAATGAAGGCTGTTGTAGTGTTTGCAGTGCTGTGCAGTGCTACTGCACTAACTACCAGTAGTGAAGACGAAAGCGATTTGGAGATAATTGAAACTTATTTGCATGCATGTGGTTACATAAACGAAGATGCGGGTGCGTCGATAGATAATCATAGTTTAATCATTAGAAGTGCATTGAAATTATTTCAAGAATACTATCGACTGCCTGCCGATGGCTCCCTAAATGATGAAACCGTAACATTATTAACCACCCCAAAATGTACCAACCAAGATGCTATCAACACATATGCAACACACCTATATCATTGGGAAAAGCCCGTCCTAAGTTATCCTCTCTCTAGAGAGTACAGACATGCGTATAATAAAATTAAGCAATAATGCGTTTAAAGTTTTGGCAAAATATTCAATTTTAAATACAGTTCTAATAGTTTCGATATATTAATATCGTTTCAACGTTTGATGGACTGGTAATGTTCTAGGGCATTCGGACTTCCCGAAGAAGGATCAAAGTGTAGCTAAAATACACATGGACTGGGATGAGCGATGGTATCTTCGAGACTTGCAAGTTCCCCCTCAGGATCAAATCAGCAACTTTACATGAGATTGGTCATGCTTTAGGCTTACAACATTCGCATGAGGTAAATTCTGTTATGTATACATACCATGTGAAACATTTTCGTGATTTAGCGTCGGATGATATCAGGGAGCTCCAATCATTATACCCCACTACCACTAGTTTTATTGAAATTACTACTACCTCTGCTAGGACCACGTCTGCTTTACTTGCTCCTGACTTATGCAATATCGATATTGAACACTATTTGATTCTAAACTACTACTGCTACTACTACTAATATACTCTATTTGCTTAATTTACAGAAATTTTGCAAAGTGCTTGCGTTTTACTATTTACATTTGTCTTCTCTATTTACACTCTTTACAGTCTCTCCTTTCTTTACTTCACTTACACTAACTTCTTCTCTCTTTTCTCTTCTTCTGTTTCATGTTTCTTGCATCCACTCCGCTCCCCTTACTCCTTCTTCTAGTATCTCTTCCACCGTCCTCCCCTCCTCCTTTAATTCCCTGCATTCTCGCAACATATACTTAATCGACTCTATTTCTTCTCCGCACAGTCTACATTTTCCCTTCTCCAGTACATGTTTCCCCTCTCTTCGTTTCCACACCTAAATCTCGCTATCATTTTTTTTCTTTCTCTCCTCCCTTCCCCAATCAAATATCTCGGTATCTCTTCGCCCTTAATGTTCCTATAGTTTACATTGTATTTTCCTTCTTCTACCTTCGACCATCTTTCCTGCTTTTGCACATCTCTGTCCCTTCTAATTATGTCCTATCTCACGTTCACTCCTTCACTTCTTAGTCTTTCTACTTCTTCTTTTGCATATCCGTTTCTTTCGTAATATTCTTTCCTGACTTCTTGTCCATATCTATTCTTCCTTCTCTTATTTCTTTCCAGCATTCTTGTAGAATTTTACACTCCGCTCTTCTACTCATTTCCTCATCGTACTTTATTTCTCTATTTCCGCCCCACCCTTATTTTCTCTACTTGTACCTCTTCTCTAATGATGTGTTCTAATGTTTCTCTTTCCACTCCCAGTATCGTCCCCCAGTATTTTTCTTACAGCCCCTCTATCTCTGTATTCTTTCCACCCCCACACTTCCGCCCCGTACAGTACCACACTTTTTATCAGTTTTTCAAATAATAATTTTCTTTTCCTTATGTCCATTCCAAACAGTCTTTCCCCTACACTCCACACTTGCCCTATTAGCTTATTCCCTTTTCTCAGTCGTTCTTTTATATATTCCCCATCTTTATTGTCTTGTCTCATTGTGTATCCCAGGTAAGTGAATTCCTTTACTTGCTGTATCTCATCATCCTTCCATTTCCATTCTTCCTTTTTCCGCCCCCTTTTCTCCATACCATTACTTTAGTTTTACTCCCATTAACTTCCAGATCTTTCCTTTTCAAATATCTGTCCAACGTGTTTAACATTCCCTTCATTTCTTTTTCCTCCTTGCTAACACTACATCATCCGCGTATGCCAGTGTCCAAACTTTCACGTTCCCCACCACCAGGCCTCCTCTTGTTGACCTTAATGTCTCCTCCAGGTCTCCAGTATATACCGCGAACAGGCTTGGGCTCAGTGGCCATCCTTGTCTCAATCCTTTCCTCGTTACAACGTATATTTCGTCTATCATTTCTATTATTTTCGCTTATCTTTTTTTCTCATGAACTCCCACAATTTTTGCCTGTTCGCCCTATCGACTGTCGCTGTTATGTCTACGAATACCGCTACCATTTTACCTCTTTTCTTTCCTAATTCCTTGTTTGCCATGTGCTTCAATATGTATACATTATCCGTCGTTCTTCTTCCTTTCCTGTGTCCTGCCTGTTCATCTGGTAACAGCTTCTTAATAATGTGCTTTAAAACACATTGTATGTAATTTCGCAAATATGCGGACTCCTCTTATTAGAATACTATTTCAGAGGTCTAGTTTTTCCGACACAGTAAACAAGGCATCTGATAAGGGGGGCGAAGATCAGAGAGCAAGTTCAAAAGTCCTGTGATTGTCTTATGAGGTAGCATGTGGGACCTACTTATTATAACCTATCTTGAATTTCAAGTTTTCCCGCCGTAACGATTATAGTAACCTAAATCTTCTTTTCAAATTATTATACCTAAACCAATGATTATAATTTTTAGTGCAAGAATAGTATATCAAGTTGATAAAGACCATGTTTGAATTTTATAATCAGCAGATTTATAACTTATCTACTCTGGGGTCACCGCCTCTACTATTTATAAAATTCAATATTAAAACTGCATCTATTAGCACAAATATTAAATTTGGATTATTTTTTATCTTCTATTTCTGACTAATATTTACATAATATCTAATCAATGGAGCCTAAAATTTATTGATAAAATTAATGATTCAGATATAAACATATATCTTACCTAACGTATAGCACCAATGAACACTTCTTTATAAACAATGCTACAAAGTAATTATCGCAGGTTAAAAGGTGAATGAACACCAATTAGTATAGCGAAAATATTTTTCTAGTAGTCTATTCGAGGAAACAAATACTTGATAACAATTCCGTCCTTACGCATGGAAAACGTAATTTTTGATGCAATAATGAAGATATAAACCAATATGTTTAAATTTTGTGGTATTATCTACTTCAATTATTTTCCACCATTCAAAATATAGATACCTGGCCAAAAATATATACCTAAGTTACAAAACCTTACACAGCGAAAACAATTTTTTCCATAGTGGATACTTGATTAGAAAAAATATAGCACGTTAGTATTTATAAGTATAATGGATGCTATTTATTTATTAACCTATATTTCCTATTCGCCTTCAAATTAATTATTTTTACTAATAAATACATTCCAATACCTATTGATCTTCTATATTAATTAATTTTATGTAACCGTAACATTTCTATACGCTGTGACGTCTGCATACTATATATATATATATATATATATATATATATATATATATATATATATATATATATGCAGCTTTCTGCATTACATATATAACAAAGTTTGGTAGTCGAGAGGCAATGTATATTTACCACGCTAGCTTTCCGCAAACAACTTTTTTCAGGGTTTATATTTCTACGACGCAGCAACGAAGCCCAAGAACGAAGGTGACTTCTTCAACAACGGCGAAGGACTCCCGCAGCATGCAACATCCCTATAGGAAGACGTCGAAGACCCCTTCTGAAGAAGCTATCAGGGGCTAAAGTACACACCCAAGATGGCCATCATCGATCAACACATGGGTTATCTCCCTTGACAATCTTTCCAAGATGGCCGCCACGTTTTTCATTGGTTAACAAATGGGTCATCCCCTTGATAACTTTATCAGGGCAGGGTCCTATACTCCTTTCCCATTGGCCTGACGTCACTTTGGCGGAACCACGCCCTCGTCTCTCATTGGTACGCCGACGTCATATTTCCGGAGTGGGCGGGGCCTAAATGCTTGCTCACGTCGGTGATTGGTGTGACCTCACTTTCTGTCACAGAATGAACACACCCTTACTACTAAAAACTATCGAAAGTAATCAATGTGCTGCTAATTGCTACGTTTATTGTGCGTTCTGGAATATTTTGAGGGTTTACATGTATTTCAGTTAATTGTAATTCAATGTTACACTATCCATATAACCCTAACCACCAGCGAATACAATTTTCCGCTGTTCCATATTTATGCCACGTGGAATTAAACCAGCTGGATTGTTTTAGGGCCATGTGATTCCTTTCATTGGTATCGATAAATCTTTGAATATCACTATCTCTGTTGGCCATTAAGGTGTTCCATGTTCTGGTTTATCACGTACCGAACTCTGAGTGTCGTAGCCAGATAGAGGGATAATGAATTGCCAATAGATGCCTTACATTTTTTCAGATCATAAGTGAGAGGAAAACAGGAACTAGGGAGATCATTCCAGAGTTTAGAAGCCGTGTAGAAAAATATGGATTGAGCCCGTTTGGTACAAGTGGAGATTTGTACTGCATACTGATGATGTGAATGAGCGAACCGAGTGTTTCTCGCAAAGATAGCCGAGATGGTATCAAAGAATATAATTCAGCAGCACAATAGCCGTTGTAATAACGATAATACAAAGAAAGAACTGAAACCATCCTTCTATGCTTAAGGGACTGTATGCGAGAAGTTAAGGACGGGTCATTTATAAGCCTAATCGCTCTCTTTTGAATACGATCAACGATATTGAGAGCGTATTGGGAAGCACTAACCCAGAGGTGAGAATTATATTCCAGATGAGGCCGAACTTGGGCCTTATACAGCAGAAGGAGTCGTCGAGAGGTAAAGTACTGCTTAGATCTGTACAAAAAACCTATTTTACGAGCAGCTGTTTTGGTAGCTGACAGAAGATGGTCAACCCATGAGAGATTTGAAGATACAGTCATACCCAACAGAGTCTAAAACTTAAGAACTGAGCCATTCATACTTACAACAGGAAATGATCTATCTTTTTGGCAGACACAAGGCAACACTGAGTTTTGTTAGCATTAAATTTAACTAGATTATTGCTTCCCATTCGAGAATACGTTGAAAGTCTTTGTTGATTGAATTTGCTGTTTCAGCGTTAATTTCTTGATTTGACATAGGTCATTTATGTACAGCAGAAACAGTGTAGGTGCTATAACGGATCCCTGTGGTACGCCCGCGTTAATGCTAACTTCTTTTCAAAAAAGCCATCAACTACGACACGTATTCGTCTTTATCAAGGAAACTAGAAACCCAGTTGATGAGCGTATCATTTATCCCAAACGAGGTGAGTTTGGGAAGTAAACACTTATGCCAAACTTGGTGAAATGCCTTTGAGATATCTAAAGCGACTACAACTGTTTCACCGGACTGCTCTACTGTATTGTTCCAAACTTGGGTCACATATGAAAGAAGATCGCCTGTTGAACGACTTTGCCTAAACCATATTGGTGGTCACTAAGGAGTTTGTTAGTTTCAAGGAACGTGAGCAGTTGCTGATTGATGGCTTTTTCCATGATTTTCGACAAAATGGAAGTGATGGCAATTGGTCGGTAGTTTGAGGATCGATCTTATCGCCTTTTTGGGAATAGGTTGAACATTTGCTAACTTCCATGATGAAGGGAATTTCAGAAGACATAGAGATCGTATAGAGCTTAGATAGGACTGGTACTAGTTCGGGGAACATTTCTTTAAGACAATAGCTGGGATACCGTCTGGGCCAGTCGCCTTATTGAGATCAAGCCTACTGATGATCGATTCCAAGAGCTTGTACCGAAAATGAATTGGTTTCATAGCGTATGAAGAAGAGTTTACTAGGGCACATCTTTTCCAGAATCATTGAGACACGAGCTTTGATGCAAACAAATCCACAAAACATTGGCTTTGTCTACAGAATCAGCAACTACCGATCTGTCAATAGACGTCAGGGGGTGGAGATGTTCCAAAGTTTTTACTAATGGCTTTAGCTAAAGACCAGAATTTACGACTGCCTAAAGGATTTACATTCTCAGTTATTTATATCATTTTTAATAATGTTATTCGCCAACGTTAGATCGGAGTGAGTAAAAGAGTATTTCAGTTGCTTAATGACGTAGTTCAACTGAACAATTTACTAGACATGTTCTATGACTGATCTATTTTCTTTGATTGTTTTCTTATTATTAGTTTACTGACACTTCTACACAGTCGTGCACATTTCATTATTATCAGCTTTTGGTACATTTTAAAGCATTCGAGGATTGGAGGTATTTACAGAGGTTATGTGTTTTAGCCAAGAGCCATTCTGTTATTTTCAAACTTATTGTAAATGAAAAGTCTCATATCGCCTTATGATAAGATAACGATTTACTATCATTCAACATTTATTTCTCCAGCGACATTAGGATTTCTAATAAACAATCTTAGAATAGTGCGACAGCATCGTCTCTACCCAACGCGTTTTACAATATTACATTAAAGTGCGGGAAGATTTACCAGCATTCTGCAAATGTCTATTGAGGACTTCTGAACGCTTATCTGACCCTCTATAAAACCTGCAGACATCGCTTATGGTGCCATAGGTATGTATGGTATATGCCACTTTCCAGCCATCATTCAGACATAGGTTCTAGCAATGTGATATACAATGAGTGTATGTGGAATGTGGAAATTTATTCCGTATGACAGCTTGTACTCCTCTGATTGCTCCTCTCATTGCAGCAGCGATATCATATCCTTGCCGAGTCCAGCCCGAGAGGTTAGCTCCTAATAGGATAAAATAGTTTGTGATAAACTTTATAATAGTTATTGAAATGAAATCTGACTTACCTGTTTAAGATTATTATTATTATTAGTTTTTGTTATGAACGAATAAGTTCAAAGGTAAGTATGTAATTAAAATTATTATTAATTTGATGTCGACCGTTTCATCCGCTAAGATTGTATAGAAAACAAATTTCTTTTTGCGTATTTTCTGTTGGATTTGAGCACCAATGATCGCTATGATCTCATTTTATATACCAGGACTGATGTACATAGTATTTACCACAGATCTCAATAAGTTTCTTAAATTCTCATCGCCACCTTTAGCACGATTGCGCAGAAGCGCTCTCAAGTTTTTTGTTTGTTTTGAACTTAGCTGTAGAATACACATATAACGGTATTTAGACCCCCATATTGTCAATTATAAATAATCAGGCGTCTATATGATTTATGACTTTTTCTTATTGTACGAGCCGTCCTAATCGCAAAATTAATAACCCGCCCACGCCCTTTATTCCACTGAGCTACTGACCCCTTCCTTATCTGTCACTTCCGATTCTACTGCCATTTTCGCCCGTAACAACACTTACACGCACTCGTTTAGTGTCAAGGAGGTTGAAGATGCTTACAATGGGAAGACACAAAGAAAATCAATTCAGTTCAGCTCTGTCGACAGAGTACCTTAAAAAGACTGATCCTACTATTAGGTACGTTAAGGGTGTACCGCAAATTAAAAAAAAAACGCAATTCAGTACCACCCATGTAATAAATATTCGGGGCTTAAAATCAAAACTTCAAGAATTTTACGCTTCTCTTAGTGCTTCTGATCAGGACACAATTTGCTTAGTCAAGATTATCAAGCGCTGACCTTTTTCCTGTAAATTTTGAAGTTTATCAGTGTGATTGGCAGTTCCAAATAATCAACAAATCTTGGGGTGGCGGCGTTTTGCTCACTATCAAAAAAAGTATTACTAGTGAAGTAATCAACACTTCAGATTTAACTAGTGCATTACGAAATATTGATATTGTCGGATGTAAATGTGTGTTTAGTGCACATTCCTAGTCCATCTTTGTAATCTATATACCACCTGATATATTAGATATATTGATATTGTTAGGTTTTACAAATTTTTTGAACTATTTGAACAGTATTGTTATAATTATAAGGGTTCATTAATAATCGGTGACTTGAACGTTCTAATTCAAATCGAAATCAAAGAGAAAGTCGTGGTAATTCAAATAGACGAGGGAAAATTGATTATCGTGAGCTTGGTATAGAAAATCTATGCTTCAGGTGCGGTCGTGATAATCATCGCGCAAGTGAATGCCGTTCAAATCACGACAATTTAAAATGCAGACATTGTAATAAATCCGGACATGTTGCAAAAGTATGCGTAATGACGCTTCTCCAAAATAAAACAGTTCAAATCGGGAAAGTACAAACAATGTTCATTACAGTGATTACAGTGTTAACCGAATAACAGGTGCTAATGAAATTAATCAAATTATTGACGTTTTCAAAAGTAAAAGCGAACAAAATCAAGATGCGCGAAAATATTTTATCAATATTTCGATAGAAGGACGTGACGTAACGTTTGAAGTAGATTCAGGTGCGGGATTTACATTAATTCCGAAATATTTATACGACAAATTACGTATAAAACGTAAACTCGACAATTCTAATGTCCTATTTCGTGCTTACACTCATCAAATCTTCCGCCCTTATGGAAAAATTACCGTAAACGTTCGATATCGCAATTTCAAGTCAACCGAAGATATGTACATAGTTCCAGACGACTTGCATCCACTTTTAGGCAGAGTGTGGATTCGTCATTTACAAATCAAATTAAAAGAACTAGATACCAGAAGTTCTCAGGAAAACATACCTCTCCCTATTAACAAAATTGCAAATATGAATGATATTCGCAGCCAGTTTTCCCAAATTTTGAACAAAGAATCGGATTGGTTCCAAATGTTACAATTTCGTTACAACTTCGCGAAAATTCAAAACCAGTTTACGTCCCGGAAAGAAACTTACCCTATGCGCTTCAAGAAAAAGTTGAACACGAGTTAAATTTACTCGAAGAACAAAGTATAATTTCAAAAGGTGCTACAAGTGATTGGGGTTCACCTCTAGTTGTAGTACCCAAACCGGATGGAAAGGTACGACTGTGCGTTGACTACAAAGTCGCAGTAAATGACTGCTTAGTCAATGTAAACTATCCAATAAAGCGAATTGACGCCGTTTTGAACAACCTACGGAATTCAAGATTTTCTGTAGATTAGATTTGTTCAAAGCGTACCTACACTTAAAAGTAGATGATGCTAGTAGTTCAATCCAAACAATTTCGATACATCGAGGGACACACAAGATGAATCGTTTAAGTTTTGGTATAAAACTGCTCCAGCAGAGTTCAACAGGGTGATAGACCAAATATTGCAAGGCCTCCCGAAAACGATAGCATACTTCGATGACATCTTAGTACACGGGTCGACATATGACGAATGTTCCGAGAATTTGTTTCGATGTCTTCAAACACTTCCAGAAAACGATTTGCATCTCAATGAAAATAAATGCTCTTTTTCAAGGAGGAAGTTGACTATCTAGGGTATGTAGTCAGATTCAACCAAATTTCGAAAGATCCAAAGAAAACGAATGCCATTAAAAACATGCCAAGGCCTAAAAATGTAGCTGAAGTTCGAACATTTCTAGGTATGATCACTTATTACTCCAGATTGCTTCTGGACTTATCCACTGTAACAGCACCCCTCCGAAAACTCATAATGAAGAACGAAAATTTCTTTTGGTTTTCAGAATGCGAGTCGGCGTTTTTAAAATTAAAAGCCGAAATTGTTAGTGACCGCGTTACCGTTCCATTCAATCCAGCACTTCCGGTAATTCTTTCAACAGACGCTAGTCCTTTTGGTATCGCTGCAGTATTATCACATGTAGAAGATAATGATTTGGAAAAACCAATTGAATTTGCATCACGCGCACTGACACAAGCAGAGAAAAACTACTCGCAACTAGATCGAGAGGCTCTTGCTATTGTGTTTGTTATGGCATATTTTCAACAATATTTAATTGGAAGAAAATTTAAGTTAATTACGGATAACCTACCTTTAGCGCGGATTTTTCATCCTAAAGCGAAAACGTCAAAAACCACTTCAGCAAGGCTAATTCGATACGCTTCATTTCTATCCAGTTTCGACTTCAATATTCAAGTTAAACGGGGCGTTGAAAATAAAACGCAGATTGCCTTTCAAGAGCACCAATAAAATCAAATAATTCATTTCACGCGTGGCAAAATGAAGAACTAGGTATACGAAATGACAATTTTGAAATTTCGACTAACACCATAAATTCTGGGCGTATTAGAAACGAAACTGCAAAAGACCGAGAGCTACAAGAGCTTATTCAAGAATTACGTTCAACCTCAATGGACTCACCATTTACAATCGACCAGGGAATACTATTTCGAGATCAACGGGTTGTAATTCTAAAAGCAATGCAAGATTTAATACTCCAAGAACTACACGTGACGCATTTAGGGGTTACAAAAATGAAACAACTTAGCCGAAGATATTGCTTCTGGAAAGGTATCGACAAAGACATTGAAACATATGTAAAATCATGTTCAGAGTGTGTAAAAATTAAACATAGTGTATCCAAGGTACCACTTCATCACTGGGAAAATTGGGAAAGAATACATATCGATTATGCAGGTCCCATAGGCAACCAACATTTTCTAGTGGTTGTGGACGCAAAGTCAAAATGGGCAGAAATTCGCGTGTTAAACGAAAGTCCAAATAGTTCCAATTCGATTCAACACTTAAATGGAATATTTTCGACTCATGGATTTCCGAAACAAATTGTTTCAGACAATGCAAGCGTTTTCACCAGCCAACAGTTCAATAACTACTGCCATGATAATGGTATCAGGCAAAAGTTCATAGCTCCTGGTCACCCTGCAACAAATGGTTTAGCAGAACGAAATGTCCAAACCTTAAAACGACGTTTAGAAGCAATGGAAAACGAGAAATTACCTCTATCCGTAAAATTGCAGACAATTTTATTACGTTACAGAGCAACACCGCTCATAGATGGGAAATCACCAGCCGAAAATTACCTTCACAGGAAAATTCGAATTCGATTAGACTCAATTCGACCATATTTCGAAAATAGTACAAACTCAACAACTCCTTCAGTACGTTCACTTCAAGAGGGGGAGAGAGTACTAGCGAAGTTTTTTTCAAACAATAAAGTGATATGGAAACCAGGCACAGCAATCAAGAAATTCGGAAAATTGCACTATCTAGTAGAATTAGATGATGGTTACAAATTAAAACGACATATCAACCAACTTCAAAAAAGCAAACTGAAATCAGTTAAATTTCAAGAAGATACACCAGAACCCTTTCGATATGCACCAGAAGAAGAAGATGCACATTTTCAAACAATGCCAGTAACAGATACTCCAGTTGTTCCAGCTCCAAATGTTCCCAGCGCAGATACTGAAATACAAGTTCCGGAATTACGCCTTTCTGAAAGAATAAGTAAGCAACCAGTGAAATTAAGTGATTACATTTTAGGGTAGATAGGACCTTCAATAAGTGAGGGAGAATATTGTGAATATAGATACGCCACTGCTTTCCGCTACGCCGCTGCTCACGATAACAATGGTATTAGTAATCGCGTGCAATAATAACACAGTGAATGGTTTAATAAAATGTAAAAATATGTATGTATGTGTGTGTCATAAATAAGATGTGTTAACCAGTTAGAAATAAAAGGTATGTTTCCTTTTAATATTAATACAATAATTGGCCATCACGTTACAACAATAGGGTAAGGTTACCTTAGTTGTACCGTCGCCTATGTCGTACTCCGGTAATAGCTCACGTGACAATTATATGAAGCGACATCTAGGGCCATAAACACGTGCTATTTAGTCAGGCGTGCTAACGTAAACCAGTGAGTGGCCAGCCCGCCTTTGTGAGGGAGAGATAATTAATAGGTAATCTTTTTTATTGTTTTTAATAATATTTCGGGCTTATTTGTAAGTAATTTCAAGAATGAATGTTATAGTAAAGTTATTATTTGTGTTTACGTCTGTTTTCGTCACGTTTCTTGTTCATTTAGTTATACTTAAACCTTTAACAAGGAAAGAGAGAGGACTCGTAACACGAATTTCAGACCTGCCTAAAAAATAGAGACCAAATAATCGGTCGCCATTGGATTGGTGCCAAACAAACTTGAGCATCCTCCACCTTTAGTAATATGACAGACAGAGAGGATATGTTTCTCTCTTCTTTCAGCAATTTGGTGCCGAATGGTAATAGATTGATATCCGATATTACGCGTCCCCAACCTAGCAAGACATAATTAACTTATAGCCAAGCTTCTTTGGACTGACTACCACTGAATTTGGAAAGTGTACCGAAAAATATGTATTACCTCATATCATTCATAAGGAGAAGAAAATAGCCGGCAAAAAGTAGTTCTATATACTCATCAAAGAACACCCTGCGTTATCCTTGCGCGTTTCCGAGCCAACATCCATGTCAAGAATAAATTTGATTTGTGGATGTACTAAAATAAATATGATTGTGTGATTGGCTAAAAATCTTACCGCTTCAAATATTTCAAATAAAATTCTTTTAGTTTACATATTTTACATTGTTTGCTTCGGTGAGCTGTGCATGTTAACTTAAAAAAAATTCCAAAGCCACCCGCTTCTATAAGATATCAATAATACAGTTTAACCATTATGATTCATATTTAATTAATTTTTAGACTTACCTTGCGTTATATTAAAAAACTTTATGAAGCAAAGTTATGTAAAATTAAATTTTCTTTAATAATATGTCTTATTCAGATATTGAAAAAATAACACTTAAATTCTACCTTAAGAATTTTTTGCCGCTAAATTACGCGTCGTATCAAAAAATTGCATGGAACATAATTAATCAATATGTTTAAAGTTTATGTCTAGGTATTTTTATATCTTTGAAATATGCAGCTGTTTTGGAAATATTTGATAAAAACCAAAAACTGCCTCCTAATAAACCCCCTCTCTACCGCTGGATTTCTTCCAAAATCCAAGCAAAATGAAAACAAGCTTAAATACAAAGTTTTAATACGTAGGTGTTTTCGTTCTGGAGTTATCGAGGATACTAACATAAATCCACACAGACACAAACACACGTACGCGCGCACGCACTCCACACACCACACACACACAACACACTCATCCAGACACCATGGCCGATCTTGGCGAAACTTGGCCAAAAGTTGTAAAATGAGCTAATAGGTCGATTTAGCGATAAATGAAAGAAATTGCATAACCTTCTATACCAACATACGTGTATGTAGGTTGGAAGGTAAAAAGGGAATGCCTAATTATCCCAAAGAAATTATTTCATATATTTTGATTTCCACTTTAGAGGTTGGAAGGTCATGCGTATGGTATTCCACACTTTGGTTTTGTGATTATTTAGGGTTTCAAAGAAAGTGAGAATGTGCTTAATTTTATGTTTTGCTATGTCTTATTTTTCAATTCACTGATATGTTGTTTTAAGTACAACTTAGACTATAAGTGGTACGAGTTAGGCGACTAGACGCTTAAGTTGTACCAAGATAACGTTTTGGAAAAACGTAAAAATACTTGTTGTCGTTATACATTTTACACTTGTCGATAGTTGGATAAATTAGGATTCAGTTTAAGAAAAAGATTATGTTTCATTATTATTATAATGTTCCTTGGGGGGTACGACTTAAGCAACTTTACCCTGCTAGAGAATGCATCACTCTGCATTGTCTGTATCTGTAGATTGTAACGAAATAGCTGTGATTTACTTTTGAAATAATCTATAATATCCGCTCAAAATACAAGTTTCTTAAGAAATGTGCAGGCGTAGGTATAATTTAGGCGAATCAAACGTTTAAGGAAACTTATTGCATTGCTTACCTTAGATCTGCTTAAAACTCAATATCTAATAATGCGAAAGCGTTTTGGCACGATTCCAATCGTGGTAGCTCTGGAATTTCCGGAAAAATTGCTTTTTCGCCATTAGAAATGGTTAATGCCCTCGCTGAAGATTTTGCTAATGTTTACACTCAAACTCTCAATTCAACCAGTTTTTCCAATATAGGAAGCAATAACATAGCATGAATAAGCTGTGCCAATAGTATGCCTTATATTACAATGAATACATTCACAAAAATCATCTGATTTTCCAG
Organism: Vesta saturnalis; assembly: GCA_036346205.1. Taxonomy (NCBI): domain Eukaryota; kingdom Metazoa; phylum Arthropoda; class Insecta; order Coleoptera; family Lampyridae; genus Vesta; species Vesta saturnalis. Next base: position 2,824,374 of record JARFJB010002516.1, read on the forward strand.
ATATGTGGAAAACCCCGTATCTGTCCAATACTAAAGTAAGGTGACCCTACAGATATCGACAATTATAGACCAATTAGTATTTTATCCACTTTTGCGAAGGTTTTTGAGCTTATTGTTTATGCTCGTATGTACTCATCCGTTAAGTCATGCATCTCTCCCTATTAGCACAGGTTTACCGAACGTAGACGTGATATATATATATATATATATATATATATATATATATATATACATATGGATTTCTATAACGCTTTTGATTGGATTGTTCATAACATCATCATTACGGAATTTAGCTTTTTGGGTATTAAATGATGTATTTTTGAAACTGTTTTTTTCAAATCTAAACATTTTGACAACACTTATAGTTATCGTCCTCAGTAGTAATAAAGTCTTACAGAAATGTTTAAGATGTTGAAACAAATATTTGAAATATTCCATATTATCAAATTGAATGTCATGATTTAAATTATTTAAAGCTTGCTCTGCTACCGCAGATTTTTCTGGTTCACCAAATCTCATATGTTCTTTACGTCTTATATCGAAGCTACGTTTTCTGGTTCCAAATTTCCACTTTTCCACATCAACAAGGTAACTTACACGCGCCTAAAGATGATAATGGGTTTGAAACATATTTAGGTGATCTTAAATGTTCTTTAATTTCACTTGTAGGTTTAAAAACAGTCCTAATGCCATGATTAATTAGGATTATTTCAATTCTATCTGTAACATTAGTTATAACAATAATAATATTTAGTTACAAATGACTAGTACAAAACTTATTTATGCATAATAGTACATAATTACAGGCTATAACTTTACCCATTTGATAAATAAAACCATTCACAGAAGTACAGCAGTACTTGTGCGTGAATGTTCTTTTATAGTTCATAGAGGAAGGACTATTTAGCGGTCATTATGGCACCTACGCAACCCTTTATATGTTGTAGTGTGATCTGTAATATAACTTAAAATTGGGAGTTTCAATGAGGTTTATATACATTTTATCAGAAAACGTTATACCATGACTGTATACTTGTTTATATCAATTAAATTATGTATATATTGCCTTTGATTAATTTTGATCCAACGTTTTACATAATTTTTTAAGGAATGGATTGAAGGCCTGTCTCTAACATTCAGTGGTAATTTAAAAAATATTCGTTGAAACATAATTTCTGGTGATCATTGCCCAACTGTTTTTTTTTTGCTTTTCTTTTTTGTGTGATTGTTGCTAATTTGTATTTAGTAGGTTATTCATGCTCGATGTATGGGATCTGCTGCAGTAATCATAGTTATAACAAAGTATTTTTAAGCAGTCTGATATCAAAAAAATCAATATCCTTGTACAGTAAATCGCTTGGATATTGTTTTGGTTTATTCAACTTTATTTTTATAAACTTTTTTTGTAGTATTTCCAAATTTTTTAGATACCTATTTCAAAACACCCCTTAAACCTACAATGCTTGTTGTAAGATTGATTCTGTCAATGCGTGGTAAACAATTTTTAGATGCTACCTATCCATAACTTTTTTTAATTTTTTAACTTTAAATAGTAGGCCCCTTAGTTTTTTTATAGTCTCTGATATGCGCTCTTTACATATAAGACATGTATCAATATAAATACCTAAGTACTTTGTATGACTAACTGACTAAATAGGATAATTACTTTGAATACCTTTAACTACTAAGTTGTGTATTCATTTCCCTCTTCCTGCTACTAAATGTAATGTATTTTGTCTTTTGAAAATTAAGTAATAAGTATTGTTGGTCAAACCAACTTTTAATTAGTAGTAAATCACGTTCTACCTGTTCTCTTATCTTATCAGTAGTATCTCCTTCACAAATCAGAACTGTGTCATGAGCAAAAGACGATAAACTACCAACCGAGTTCAAGGAAAATAACCCATTAATGTGTATCGAAACAGAACAGGCCCAAGAACGGTTCCTTGGGGTACTCCGCACAAAACTATTTTTTCATTACTATAATCATTGTCTATTATAACACGTTGTATTCTATTTTTTAATGGTCACTAGCTAATTTATTATGGTATAAAAGTAAGAAAAGCAGCACCAACATTAAGCACTTGGTTTTCTTTACCGTTATGTCTAGCAGGTATAATAAAAATTATTAATATCATTAAGTGAATATCCATTCGCTTGTAAGGATGTTGTTAACATTGTTTGACTATTTTAGAATTTAAGTAACGAAGAGTTTCCTTGTTTTAATATAAAACTTTCTAGTTTTGATACCAATTTAATGGTAAATGTTGGGTTTATGTGCTGAAGTTTAAGATTTTATTAAGGAAATTTGAAATTGGAAAGTTAGTTTGTTTTACCAATTTTAGTAGTGATTTTGAAGTAAATTTACAGGTTGAGCCAGAGATTGAAGTAAGTGAAGCGATGGTTAGAGCTGTATGCGAAGTCATCGAGTTTTCATTTTTGAGTGAACTCCTGTCGTATGCGGATGAATAAATCTTGCTCATAACGTCATTATTTTTTGAAATTTAAAGACAGGTGGCGCTTTTATGCCATTTTTATTATCGATTTTTGCGTTTGTTGCATTTTAACGAGCGCTCTTTTAACTGTTAGGTAAGAATCACAACCCTACCACTGAGCTACGTTGATATCATATACGCGTCAGTGCTTTATCTATCGTGTAACATAAATTGCCGTCCGTACGTGGGACGTATTTTTTTGTTTTTTGTAGTGATTTGTTATGGTGTGTTTGATTTTAGGGCTCGTTTATATTAAAAATTCAGATTTTTGTATTTTTAAGATTTTTTATGTCGAATTTACACACTTATTTTACGGAGCAGTTTATTACGTTGAGTGTTCAGCTATGTTTGGGTATATTTTGATCTGTTCATAATTGTTGAACGAATTTTAGTGTTACGAATTTATAACGATAATTTACGAGTTTACCATTTATCGTTTTGGGATTCGTTAGCCATGTAGGTAATTTAGTTTGGTACTATCTTTGAGTTAGTTGAGCTAATTGTCTATTTTATTTCTGATTATTTTATGCCAAGTGACCGTTTCCTGTGTAGGAACGTGGTAAGAATTTTCGTTCAGCAGATGGCATTGTTTGTCGTACGAGGCGACTAATCAATAGACGTGCTGATTTGGGTTGATATAGCTTATCTTGGTACGAAGATTATGGAACAACGCAAAGCACCAAAGTGTGTAAAATAATTGAACCGGTCCCTACTTTCGCTTCGTCCAACCTTTGGTTTGGATCTTTGGATTGGGATTTCTACAATTTTGACGTTCCTTGATTTGATTTTTTTTTTTGCTGAACGTGACCAGTAGGATCGAGTTCCAGGTGGCCGCCCTCGTGTTGCGCAGTTCAAATTGGAGCCGCCGAGCGACGATAGAGTAGAGGAGTGAAACTCCCGTGTGGAGTATTTATAACGTACGCTTATGGTATTGATTGTCGATGTTCGTTTTGTTCCCGAGTTCTCCAGCCGCTGTCCAGTAATAAAGACATGGTGCAGCAGTACCGTTTTTGTGTTTCTTCTGACAGTGGCCGCTTCACGAGCACGGGCCATATAGCTCACAACGGTCGGCGTGTGCGAGCGGCAACACGCCGTCGGTTGGGTTGAGGAGGGGTCTTTTCTAAATGTATAACACATAAGTACCCTGAATATATGATAATAGAACAGCGGAAAATAAGTACCGATGAAATGGAGCATTACTGTAATTGGGAACCCATGAAACGGGGACATCTCAAATGAGATCGCTGAACCGGGCTCACAGAAGACACTTAGTGGTCACTGTAGAAGTACTTTTTTAGGCCTTACTTATTACTCTAGGAAAAAATTTTATAAATAAAATGTGCAAAATTTAATAATCATAAAAACAAATCTTTACACTTTTCGCTCTAAAATGTATGGTTTTCCAGAGTCACAAAAAGTACTACAGTGTGTTGTGTTAGACAACTGTGTATGATGCATGAAGTTACGCACGGAGGAACGCAAAAATGCACTTTGAGAGTGTATATAAACACCTATAAAAAGTGCAATTCTTTAGGCGTTTATACTTATCAATGTTACGAGTTTACTAATTATAAATTAAAGCATAAGTAATGCAAATGTTGGGTTCCTGCTTTATGTTTGAGTGAATTTTCACATCATAAATATAAATTGTTGCTGCCGTTTTATCTTTGTAATTAAAAATAATTAGGTAGGTATAAAATAATGTTTAACGATATTAATAGACAGAAAATATCTAAAACGTGTGATTTTTTCAAGAAATTCTCAATATGTACACTGTGTCCCATTTTGGTTGAAATTGTAGGGTATCTCGTTTGCGAGCAAAGATAGAAAGATGCTATTTTCGCGACCCTATTCTACTTTTTCGTAAAACGAAAGATTCCACAAACAGAATTGTCATAGTCCTATTAGTATTTGAGATACAGGGCGAAATTCAAAGTTTGCACATTTTAAGCACTCCTTGTTACTGCTTTGCCCTGTAATTTATCGAAATGGTAAAAAGTGGGGCTTATACAAAATTTTCCATAGAATTTAGTGGCTTGCATAGTTTTCCCCATAAAAAGTCAGTTTCTTCGCAATAAACCAAAGTTTTGTTTTTTTAAATGTGAAACACCCTGTATATTTTTTATTATATAATAGAGCTTACTCTCAGCTTTCATTCGGGAGGTAATGGGTTCGATTCCCGTTACCGTCTACCTTGTATGAGGTTTTTTCAGGGGGTTTTCCTCATACACTTGTAGCGGCATGGTCACTGCACACCATGTGCAGTTACTTAGGCGAATGCTGGGGTAGTATTTTCCCCCTCAGAACCCTAACTCCGTTCCTTCCGATCCTATCCTGACCACACCCATCCTTAATCCCAACATGCATATATACGTAATGTATGTATGTATGCTGGGAATCCATGTTTGTGGCTGAAGGAGCTTGGAAAGCTCAAACAGCCCGCCCTCCCCCTTGGGGACGGAATGAAATACGTAACCTTTGCTTCAGCTTTCAAAAATATATATTGTGTGGCACTTCTATTGCATTATTAACCTCAAAAATTAATGTTTCGTTAATTTAACATTTTGATGATATAGTTGGCCATGAAACCCATAAACTCAGTATAAACGCATATTTTCTTGAACATCCAAGATATATTTGAGCATTAAAAAAGAACCACTAGATTCTTACTGCTTTATTGTAATTATAAATATGTAAATACCGGATTATAATAAATCCAAGATGTGAGTATTAAAAAAAGGGTTCTTATTGCTTTATTATAATTATAAATACGCGATTATAATAAATCTAAGGACGTATTGCGCAGAAATGCAAAAATAATAACAAAAAATATGATATGCTAATTTGCTTTGGTTAGCGTAATGAAAACGCCGACGCAGCAATAAATTTGTATTTTAACAGGTAAATGCAGTTTTTGGTATTAACGTTGATAATTAAATAAATTTACATCTATGTAGGTTTCAGAACGGAGACAACCTAGTAAAATTTATAGATTAAAAAGAAATTTAATTAATGATAAATCCTTTTCTAAACCCAGGTCAAAAATATAATAAAGAAAATCGAGAGAATGATGAGGTTACCGTTTTAGCTAGTGTGGAGGGTAATCCTATAAGTTCTTACAGAACTATAGAAAGTAGTATTGGAGTTTCGAAAACAAGAATCCAAAAATTCTTCGCCACCATAAATATAAACCATATAAATTTAGGTTGTTCAACATCTACATTCTGGCGATGCCGAATGTAGGTTAATGTTTTGCAATAGGTACTTAAACATGTTAAATAGGTATAGTACCCAACTTGGGAAGAAATGTCATATGGTCAGACGAGGCAGATTTCAGCAGTTCAGGTGTTTTAAACAGGCACAATAGCAGATTCTGGCCTCAAGAAAATCAACACTAAATATTCCCCCAAAGACAACAAGGACGTTTTGGACTAAACGTTTCCTGTTTTATATTAAGATCAAAAATAAAATTTTACATTTTCGAAGGGAACATCCGCTCCTAGATATTTGTGCCTGAATTATTAGATGTCATTTCTTTAGCTCGCCTGAACCAAATTCATTTCCAACAGGATGGAGCCCCATCTCACAATGCGCAAATTATACGCCCGTTTGGAAAACAATTTTGGTAATAGATGGATTGGCACTAATGGGCCAATAAGATGGTCTCCGGACTTTTCAGCCTTAGATTTCTTTTTATGGGGTTACTCGCAAAATAAAATATACCAAACTCAACATGATAATATTGAACGTTTGAAAAATGCAGTTAGAGAAACTTTCAGACATTTACAAGATAACCCGATTATTCTGCTTAATGCTATAGAACGAATTGGAAGAGTGTGTGAAGCATGTATAAGACAGAATGGTCATCAGTTCGAACATCTCTTTAAGTAATTTATATTAGGCTTGTAGGCATTCTGTTTAGTTTTTAATTTTGTGTTTTCCATAAAACTTGTTTTTTCATGGCCAACTATATCATCAAAATGTTAAATTAACTTAACATTCATTTTTGAGGTTAATAATGCAAAATTGCCACACAATATATATTTTTGAAAGCTGAGCGTAAGCTCTATTATATAATAAAAAAAAATATATATATATATATATATATATATATATAGGGTGTTCCATTTAAAAAAACAAAACTTTGGTTTATTGCGAAGAAACTAACTTTTTGTGGGGAAAATTATGCACGCCGCTAAATTCTACAGAAAATTCTGTATAAGACTCACTTTTCATCATTTCGATACATTACAATGCAAAGGTGTTACGAAGGGTGCTTAAAATGTGCAAATGAATTTCGTCCTGTATCTTAAAACTGATAGGACTCTGACAATTCCGGTTGTGGCATCTTTCGTTTCACGAAAAAATATAACAGGGTCGCAAACTATCTTTGCTCGCAAACGAGATACCCTACAATTTCAACCAAAATGGGACACAGTGTGCAGGGTGGTTTTTTTTCGTTAATATTATAGGGTATAGGCTAAACGGTAAGAGATACAAAAAAACTAAGATACGTGTCCCGTTCTCATTTTTAGTGTTTAGTTTAATGGCGCAATCGGATCTACGCTAACTAAATTGGTTTCGAAGATACAGAGTGATTCTCAAAATCTACCGGTTTTTATTATCTCTTATGACTCGGTTAATTATGGAGATAAAAAAAGCTTTGGATACGAAAGTTTTATGACTTTTTACGTTGAATCCAGTGGCGTTCTTAAAAAAAAATACAGATGTTTGGTTTTTTTGAGATATTATCAAAAGTAGCATTTTCTTAAATGGGACACCCTGTATCTGATAATCTCAAAAAATTGCATTTTTTCTTGAGATTGTAACAATATATAACACTTAATATTTTGCATTGTCCTAAATAGCTAAAATACTAAAAAAACATTTTGTTTTAGTTGGCCATTAATTGAATATTTTTAGCAATTGTTTTTGTTTATTTACATGTCATAAAATTCAGTAACAATTATGTATTGGTATTCTTATTTCGTTTCCGATTATATTTTTTAAACAAGGTGATTAAAATGAACAATTTTCAAAATTATGAAAAATTAAATATGCACGAGTGCTACATTGAGAGTAATAAAAATAAAGACGCAGCCCTAGACTTATATTTTGAGCGTTATTCGGAACGACGACAGCCAGAACAACAAATATTTGAAAGATTATATCACAATTTAAGTGAGTATGGATCATTTGGAAAACCAAGAAGTAAGAATTACAATAAGGCAAATAGAGAAAGAGATGAAATAAATACATTAGCTTGTGTTGCTGCTGATCCGACGATATCTAGCCGTAATATTGAGAAAGATATTGGCACAAGTAAATCTAAAGTTTTAAAAACGTTAAGAAAGCATAAGTATAAACCATATAAAATAAGAAAGGTTCATCACTTAATCCCGGAGATGAAGAGCGGCGTTTAACATTTTGTCATTGGTGTTCGCAGCAGATTAATCGGAATCCCAATTTTTTTCAAAATATAATATGGACCGACGAGGCTTTTATATCTAGCGAAGGAATTTTTAATCGACATAATAATCGATATTGGTCAAACATAAATCCTCATCAGACGGTCGCCAGGATACAACAAGGACGGTTTGGGTTCCATGTATGGGTGGCAATATATCAAAACAGAGTCCTTAACTACAGAATTTTTAATGAAAATTTGAATGCTCAAGGATACATCCAAATTTTGGAAGAATGTAAATGCAAGAATGATCGTAGGTTTCTCCAGGATAAAGTGCTGCTTTAGGAAAGTTGTTCTGCAAACAAAAAGATCCAATAAATAACAATACAAAAATTAATTAAGATAGATTACATGATTAATAGCATCAGGCCAATTCTGTGTTTCGAAGCACAATGCACCATGTTTATGGTAAAGACAAGCATCTTTACCCTCAAGTCCATTCTGTGGAGCAGAATTAAATGTATAGAATTGGACACCTGGTTGATTACTGTATACTTCTAATACTCTACCACTTGGTGGGTGTAGTGCTCTTAAACGTTATTTTGATTACACAAAATCCTAACAATAACTAAAAGTTACCGTGCTACAAATGCAATACCCTGATCGCTGCCCCGATTGATACAAAAATTATGATCATAACCATTATAATTAGGAATAGTGTTAATAACATCACCTAAAACTTTAGGGACTTGTAAATCGAGGGGTGTGTTTACTACTGATAACAGTTTTCCTAAAACAGACCGGTGAATAATCACAAAAGGAAATTTATTATAATACCGCTAGGGATAGAGTTAGAATCAACCTCTGTTGTTTCATTGGCATTTATAGTTACAATATGCTTATATAACTCACTAGCCCCAGATTCGTGACCAGCTAAATTAAAGTATGAATGATTCGTTAAATTTACAAATGTAGGCTTAGTAGTGGTTGCTTTAAAATTAATTAAAAATTCGTTTTTATTATTTAATTCAAACGTGATATTAGCTAAGACGTTTCCAGGAAAGCCTTCTTCTTCATCAGGTGAATCGTAACTCATGATGACTTTTGTACCTTGTACATAATAATCCCAGTTTACCTAAAAAACAAATGTAAAAGTGAAATTGTTGTTTATAATTACCTTATCAAATCCTTTCAAACCTCCGTGTAATGTGTGCTGTCCTAAATTTGCTGTAACATTGTACTGGACTCCATCTATCATTATGGTGGCATTTCCGATACGATTAGCTACTCTTCCAACGGTAGCACCGAAATAAGGATTTAATGGATTTAAGTAACCTTAAAATACAGTTATATTAATTTCTTGTCAAAAATGTAATGAAACGGTCAGTTCAGATATATGCAAAAAAAAAATTAACACAAATGTAGAAAAAAACATACATTATAGTTGTACATTGAAACTAATAATTAATATAAACCACAATTAAATCACCTGCTATAATTTTTACCTCCCAAAATATACTGATATCAAACCTACCATAAGGGAAATCCTTTAGGGTGCTCCACAGGGATCAATCAGAGGTGCGTTATTATTCTGTGTACACAACAGGAGTAACAAATGACATATAAACACGATAATTAATAAAATATTAAGCAAAACATTCAATTATTTAGATTTTGGGTGGAATTACGGGCCAAACATGCACTAGCGCATTAGTTTTCTGACAAGGTGCATGGTTTAGAACTAGTTCAATTGAATTGGCCGTGATTCTGACTTAAAACGCACTTACTAGGATACTCGTTATAATTCAACAAAACGTCAAAATCTGAACCTATAATGTCACTGGCGCCACCTGCTTAAAATTTATAACCTGTAAAATTTGCTTCAAAATGTAAAAGCTCAGTTTAAAAAAGCTTTAAGCTTTTTTTAATAAATCAACCATATGGAAATTTTAGTTGGAAAAATCTTATTCAAATTTACCATACCTTGATAACACAAATTCATGAGATCTTAATCTTAAATCTCAACTTAAAAATTAGGCAACTTACTATTCAAATTTACAAAAAAATCATTTATTGTTACTCACCAAATACATCTAATAATCTGACATGAAACAAAATAAACAAAAGTGGTGTTCTACGTACATATTCCCCTTACTTGCCAAACAAATCTTATTCAATATAATTTGAAATTCAATATTAAATTCAAATCAAAATAACGGCATAATAGCTCAATTGCATGTGCAATATATGCCCAAAGTACTTATCGTTCTTAAATTTGGACAAATATTCGCACCAACACCTTAAATTTTATTTTAAAAAACTCATATTAAAAAAATAAACAAATAACGCATAGAAATAAAGGCTACTACAAAATAATCCACAAGTAAGGCCAGGTCACAATTTTAATTGCACAATGCTGAAATTAGTCGCATTCCTCGATGAATATATGCCAGAAAGTTCCACAAGATGTAAACAAAGTACTAACCACTGAAACCTTACGATAGTCCAGTGAACTTCCGATACCACTTAAACTTACAGATTGCAAAACTAAATTCATTAATAAAAATGAAACAAACATATTTGTGGTTGAAACAACACACGACCTTCCGAACTACAAAGTTGAAAATAATGAATGTAGGCAACATTGTAAATGTTAGATACAGTTTAATAGGCATATAGCTGTCAACTTGAAAAAAATCCAAAGCCGTTCGCTTCTATAAAAATATCGATGATACAGTTTAAGGGATTTTAATCTTATTTAATTAATGTTTAAGGTTTATTTGGTTTTGGTTTAAGAAACTTTATCACAAGTGTTGCAAAATTAAATTATCTTACAAAAATATTTTTCTTTGTTATTCAGATATTGAAAAATGTTTAATGAACACTTATATTCCACCGCCAAGTTACGCGTCGTATCAAAACATTGCATAGATCACAATTTATTAAAATATGAGTGCTCATTTCTTTATCTTTGAAATATGCAGCTCTTTCAGAAATATTCGATAAAAATCGAAAACTGCGCCTAATAAACCTCCCCTCTCCGCCGCTGCATATCTCCAATAATCTAATCAGCTTCAGGAGAAACGAATTCGAGCTTAAATACTAAATTTCAAGTAGGTGTGTCTTATGGTTCTAGTTATCGTGGATACTAACATACATCCACATACGCACGATCGCGTGCACACACACGCCCGCCCGCTCCCACACACACCCACTCAAAAACGAAATTCTAATTCTAGTTCCATACGGCTGGATACGCCACACTAAAATTTCGGCCCCTCCTTTTTCGGGCAGTATCTACACAGGACGACTACGCGAGGGTGGACAGTCTGTTACTCCGATTAATAAAAAACTAAGAAACAAAAAACAATGTTTGTTGGATTCGTAAATTTCCTCAATATTCGATTACGTAAAACGGAAAATTACGTACCCTGGACTTATAGAATTCAAACAAACTGGCCAACACTATACCCTTCAACAACTAAGCTACATTTTAACCTTCTGAGCTCTGGATATTGACTGACTAACGAAGGAAACTAACTGCTCTTCTCCTATATTTTCTTAAACCTATTAATTAATTCATCAATTAAAAATTCATTTTAATGAGCTGTAAGGTTAAATTCTAGGAGAAAATGTTCCAAAGCAAACTATCAATTTAGCAAAGCAATGTGCTGTTTCATCTTTTAATTCTATCACCAATAACTCAAGCTACAGTTGCACTAGTCAACCAAGTAAACTTTCACCGACAATCCTAGGAGCTAAATCGATTGCCATTCAATATCGAGAACTCTACAAAAAAAAAATCCGTCGTTAAGTCTGAATGACATCAATAGTTACACTATAATTATGATAATGAAAAAACGCTCCTCAATATATAAAGGGCTTCATTAGTTTAACAACAGTTTAGCAACGTTTTCAAAACATTCGTGATCTAATCTGATCTGGTAAAAAGGAAATAACCAAAATTTAGTTTCACAGATGTTCCTGACAGTGGTAAATAACATGAATTTGATTGAACTAACCATAGTATTTAAATACAGAATTGGAAGGATTGCTTTACAAAAATTAAATTTTAAAAAATATAACTGTGTATCAATAAAATTTAAGAAAGAATGACGCATTTCTTTTATTACCGAAATGGCTTTAAGGATTATATTTATAAAGTACTTTTACATAAACAGATGGTATATCTAATAAGCTTTAGTATGTAAAAAAATGATAACAAATGTAGAATGCGTGTTAAAAGTGACAAACTTCAATTACTTTTCGTGTAAATCTAAAATGGACGAAGGGAACTCAATATGCCCGAAACAAACAGAAGTCAAACTGCGTTTAAACGAGCGTGAAGAAATCTGATTGGTAGAAAATGTGTGGTTACTCTCGTTATTCGAGTTGAAGGACCTATTCATCAAGCAAGAAACTTATTACACAGATGTCGTTGAATTGTTAATCAAGTAATTAATAACATAATAGTAAATTCATAAATTTAAAAAAAGGGTTAGAAATGAATGAATGAATAAATGAATTCAATTCAACTCAAGGGTAACAGATCACCTTTGAAAAAACAAAGAAAATCTTGAAGACATCACATTTCTATCGGTGGTGAAGCTGGTATAAAATTCACTTGAGAATAATTCGCTCAATCCAATACCGATACCCCGAGAGAAGGAATCAGGTCAATGTACAGATCAGCAGGATTTTTCCATTTTTATTTTAAGGTTTTTCTATGACCAACATTGAATCAAAAGGTGTCAATTTTCACTGCTAATATAGTTGATAAAGGTTTTATTTTCTACTACTACATTTGTGTAATAATTTTAATGTGTAGTTTACTAAAAAAATAAAAATAGAAAATACAAAGAAAAAAAAATACAATTAAAAAAAAACTATACTTACGTTTAGAACGTCTAAACAAAATTCAAGTATTAGCAACAATGACGATTAACCAAGAATAGGCATATTTCTTTACGATTGTATATGTCCCAACATAATCGTAAACTGCCAGAAGATGGCTGCTACCATAGTTGACAATATCTTATTTTACTGATTATTATTATTGCAGTGATTTTTCGAAGGTTTGATAACTGCAACGTTATTATTTGTTATTTATAGTGATAAGTATAACCTAAGTTTTATAATGGTGAGACAGTGCGTAGTATATAGAAAAATGGACTATTTAAGTCGTAACCTCACATTCATCGATACGTAAACAATCCATATAGGTAATATTAATTATTTGCAAAGACCCCTAGCAAGCAAAAATTAGAAAATTCATACTTTGTCTGCTTATTAACCTGCAGCGCAAATACTGTTTTACATTTCACAACACCGTTTTAATAAAAAAATACATTATATAAGCGTTGTTTTTAATTGTTTATTGTTTGGTTACATTGACGTTATTAATAACCATAGTTCCTCCAGAAATTTACGCCTATGTCGCTGCCAGAAAGCTATGATATGTTGAAGCAAAATAATTCCTTACAAAATGATACGGAATGCTGAGTCTATTCTTGGTTAATCGTCATTTATTAGCAAAAATTCGGTTAGTACTCATAAAATCTTTATTTTGAAATAGAATACCCACCTTTTCTGTGGGGCGGCAGTTTTCCTTCGTGTTTAAAAAGTCATGTTAAAAGATCCAAATGGGAATTCGGAAAATTCGACCTAAACGAATATAGTAAGCACCGAAATTATTCCGTAAGTTAATTTACAACCATTAAAATCTTTTACGACAAAATCAGAAAACCTGGCTCAAAGCAAATCTTTTGATTTAATTATTAAGTCACAAGTGATAAGAAATATTGCAACAAATAATAAGAAATGTTACGTAGATTGAATTTATATTTCCCTATATATTACATAATTGAATGCGTAAGAGCAGTAAACGTTTGCTCATTCTGAGAAAAAAGTACCAACCTAAAATTTCAATTTACGTGATTGTCATAAGCTTATCTTTGCGTTTTCTTCATAAATTTGTTTGACGACTTAGTTTTTACTAACGGCGATAGCTGCAATTATGATCACAAAGTTCAAAAATTTTAACCCCTAAAAGGTACGCATCTTTAATTGATTGAAAACCCTGAAGGTTTACATTTTCATACCTAATAGACAAGAAACTGTACAGCGTAAATTTAAATATGTATTACATAATAAATTTATAAAGAATGATGCAGAATCATCTTGTACATCAAAATGCTTACAAAAAATAAAAAAAAGTTTCAAAAATGGAAGAAATAGTTTATGCATGTCACAAATCCTCGCCCCCCCCCCCAACTTATTATTGTTATTTTTGAAGTAACGAAATATAAGTTGATAAACGTTAATTTAATTTCGGAATCGTCAAACTGATTTTAAATAGTTTGATTCCGAAAAATGAAACTAGTGAAAACTAAATTAAAATTTTGCAAGTTTCGGTACTTACTTAATTCTTTATTATCTACCTAAATATCCAAAATTTACGAAAGAATTGAAGTAAATCCTAAATTTAAACATCAATTGGCTCGTCATTCTAAAGCAATTTCTGCTGGAGGAATAATAGAAAAGTATGTGAGAATTTTACGGGAGTAAGAGTTGCACGAATTTACTAATAATTAGAACACCTAGGTACACAAAAGGGACAGTCGAACTTTGGTTTCTAAAAAAAGACATTTTATGGCCACTCGGAAGACCCTATTTGACTCTTGGAGATTTCTTTTTGCTGGACTAATTTGAAGAATCCAAAAAATAAATGCGGAATTCCACGGTCCATAGGTCGAAGAGGCTTAAATAATTTTCGCATAGAGGAACGTTGAAATCGACTTAAGCAAAATATGTTTTAACAGTCAATCAATACCCCAAAAAACAAAAGCTGTTTCCTCATTTTAATTTGAAATACTTATTGTAGGTAGTAGTATAGCTATGTATATTCTGGACGATTCTACAATGTTGCTATATTATGTTACGCCGGTTTAGGTCATACCCATAGTCAAAAAGCGAGTAGGTCTCAAGGTCATTGGTTTAGCTGAGAAGTACGCCCTAAGAAGTACGTCCTAAGGTCCTGACTTGGCTCAAAAAGATCATTGGCCTCTTCAAGGCCAAGGTATCTTTTCAAGGTTCTTAGACGCCCAATCTTGAAATATTCATAGAAGTGTTGAGGTAGAACACTTTAATTCAGGCGTTTCCACTATTATTTCTTGATTAGGATAATTATTTTGAAGAGGTGAATGATTCATGTATCTGGTTTGCTTCTATTAGGTAACGTGACCTTCAAGAAGTGAATTAGTCTGAATTGGTTTGTTAGCTAAGACAACGACCTTGAAGAGATGAATGAGTCATGGATAGTGGGGTTGGTTACTTGGTTGGACAATGGCCTTGAAACTTACTTCCGGTCTCATTTCTGAGAACGTCTGTTTAGCCTCGTTTCAAGGAAACTGGTTCTATTTCTAGATAACCCAGACCTTTACTTAACATTGGTTTCGGAATAACCTTGAAAAGATCAATGATCTGGCTTATTTCTAGGCTAAGATGATGGTTTTGCAGAGGTCAATGAGTCATTATAGTGGGTTTGTCCACGTATTGGGTTGTTTCAGGGATAAGATGTGGGCCGTGAGACTTCTGGTTTGTTTCTTAGCTAATCCGGTGACTTTGATACTTCCGATGTCATTAAATTAGTCTTAGAGCGTCCCGTAAGCTAAGCTAACCTTTTTGTCGAACCTAGAGTATTTTCAAAGCCATCAAGCGCGAAAAGGTGACAATGTGATAGTATTAGGGTAGATAAGATATCAAATTTCATCGTAATAGGATGGTTAAAAAAAGCACGCAAAGGGGCTCGTTTTCGCCTAAAACTTAATATTTCGGGAACGAATGTTCGATTTGGACGTGAAAAATGTTCTTAAATTCGTCTTCTGACGGCCTATGAATTGAGGAGTATTTGAAGGTCATCAAAAAGCGTTAAAGGTGAGGGGGGTCCACTTGCGACACCTAGGGGCGGCCGGGTATCAAATTTCATTAAAATCTGACGGTATCTTAACGGTAATGTAGAAGGACGCGTTTTCGTTTAAAAATGCTAGATGAGAACAGGTTGTGCGATTTGGTCATTAACGTCTAGGTGAGGTTTATCAAACTTCATCAAAATCGAACGGTAAATAAAATAAAGTTAAAAGGACGCGGGAGGCGCGTTTTCGCGTAAAAGCGCGATATTGTCGGAACGGGTTGTCCGATTTGGTCGCGAAGTATATCGTTGAATTCGTCTTCCGGTGACCTGTGAGTTAATCTAACTTTTTTGTCGAAATTTAGAATATGTTCGAGGAGTATGATGTGCAAGATTTCGACGCAGGCATCTAGAGGAGGTAGGATACCGAATTTTATCAAAATGTAAATAGCGATGATGCTGGTCGTGGAGGTTTTAGGTTAAAAACGCGATTATTTCAGGGCGATGGGAAAGATAAGGTTAGCAGCCCGTGGCCCCTACCTTTAATTTTGAACTTGAATATATTTTCAAGGCGATTTGGGACGGGTTAACTCGGAAGATCGAGTCCTTTGCCCACAACCACAGTTGGTCCTGGAAGCTTTACCACCACAACAGAGCTTAGAGAAAGTCCAAATGACAACTCTTTAAAATTTGCTCACAAATCTTCAGGCAATAGCGATTTTATTCGGGAGTTCCGCATGGTTAAATTTTAGGTCCAAATTTTTTGGTAATAACAAGTATAAAAAAAGAAAATTCTGCTACAGGAATACTTTATTCCTAAACCTACAAGGCAAAATTATTTTATCTTTCACTAATTAATGGTATTTATGGACGTAAGATTTATATTGTAATTAACCAAGGATAGGAAATGATTAAATTTTTCAATTTTATTTTAATATTTTTAAAACGTTAAACTACGTTTTTTTTATGAAAGAGGCTAAATCATTATAATTATTTCTCAAAGAGGGATACTTGAAACTCAATTCACGAAAACAACTCTAACTTAAACCTTCAGGCAGTAGGTACTGTTTATTTGAAGTTCCACACGGTATCATTGTTGGGCCCAAACTTTTTGTTAAAGCAAAAATAAAAAAGTAAGTTTGCTAGTTTCATATTTATCAAATGTAAATTGACGGAGTCCAAGGATATTCAATAATTAAATTTACATTATTCATTTTTTATTATTTGGCGTTTATCAAAATTGCATTAAGGTTCCCTTTATGACTGATAAACCTAATTATTATAATTATTCCGCTGATTATCCATATTACGGGTAAAACTGAATCTTGTTATAGGTGCCTTGGACTTTGTTACATTTGAAAATAAATATATGATTCAGTATAAAGTCGTTCCAGCCAATAAGTTGTAATCACTTTAAAGGATTTGGTGAAGCGTAATTGAAGTAGGAAGTTGTACGTCTTCTAAGAGTGTAAATTAAGTCGAGTTTAAGTGATGGTGAGCTAGAGGTAAGCATTTTTAGTATTTTAAAGAAACGCTCAAATAATTACGTACATGAATGCAATTACACTTTCGTTTACTTCACTGGATTGAAGTAATCTAGGTCATGGATGACATAAACTTAATTACAAAAAAAAAGTTATCTATGAGATTTAAATTAATTATTAAGTTAGAAATCTAAACCAGTTTTACAAACTTACTCTAATAGAAATGTTTTAAATAAAAGATTAGATTAAGTAAATTAGAAGTAATGATTTTCAAATGCTTTTCTATTTTGTGTTTACATACCCATTAGGAAATTTAATTGGGCTTCATAATAACTTGTTTTATAAAGCTGATTTTTTTGTCGTTGATAACATTTTCTCACGCCTATTATAATGATTAGAGTATACTTAATGATTAAACGAAGTATATTATGCATTGAACCAAACACAAACAAATGTGTAAAAAAATCATTTCATATTTTATTACTATCCTTGTCGTTATTGTTATGGTTATTATTGTCATTATCATTTTTCTGTTACTCCACTCATATATATATATATATATATATATATATATATATATATATATATATATATATATATATATATATATATATATATATATATATATATATATATATATATATATATATATATATATATATATATATATACACACTGTGTCTCTTGAATTTCTGGACATAGGGAATTCCCATGCTAAAATAAACTATTGTAAATATTGGCTCCCCTAATTATTTTACAGTAAAATGTCAAATGTAAAACTTCTTAAGGAAAAAAGGCTGCTTCTTATGTTACAATTGCATTTACATTTGGTTCATCCGTTTTCGAGAAAATTAGGAAAAACTTAAGGGCTTTTTCGTAACCGGTAACGTTAATAAGCCATGTGTCAGGATAAATACAATAAGGAGCACAAATAAAATAAGTCTCTTATAAACAAGAAGATGATATTCTAAATAAACAAATTAATTATGAATATTGGAAAATAAATAACAAAAAATCATCATTTCTACTATTTGATCAAGTGTTCAAATAAATCTCCGTTTGCAGCTAAACAATATCCAAGTCGATCATAGAACTCTCGCCGAACGTTTGCGAGCATGTACTGGGAGACTTCGTGGCCGTTTGCTAAGATTGCTTCTTTTAAGTCGAACAGACTGTTAAACGAGTTTTCACTGTTGTATAATTTGTTTTTTAAATAACCCCAGAGGAAAAAGTCACAGGGAGCCAAATCAGGGGAGCGTGCTGGCCAGTTTATGGTACCACCTCGACCTATCCAACAGCCGGGAAACGTGAAGTCTAGAAACTCACGTACGATTACACTATTGTGTGCAGGACACCCATCGTGCTGGTACCAAATGTCTTCCTCCAGGTTCAAGTCTAACAGCGCTGGGCCAATTTCTTCTTGAAGCAGCTGAAGATAACGCTCTCCAGTCAACGTACCATCAATAAAGAAAGGACCTATTAATCTATGGCCCAGTATGCCAATCCATACATTAATTGTGTTGCGATATTGACTTCTACTCTTTATTGATAAATGCAAATTTTCAGTATTCCAGTAACGAAAATTTTGGCGGTTATGAATACCATGAGTTGAAAAAGAACATTCGTCGGTGAATAAAATACCACTTAGAAAATTTCTATCCATGTTTGATAACTCTACTAATCTTTCGCAGAACTCCGTTCTCATGAGTTTATCTTCATCAAAAATTTCCTGCTGCAAGCTATACTTGAAAGACTTGAACACTGGAGTTTGTCGCTTCAAAATTCGATGGACGGCACTGTGAGATATTCCTAAACTGCACCCAATTTGTCTCACACTTTTATTCTTATCTTCATTTTGCCCCAGAGGTTTAATATCTTGACAATTACATGGCTTATTAACGTTACCGGTAGATTTGAATAAGTTGATAATTTTTGAAATTGTTTCTGCACTTGGAATTTGCCGGTTTTGATAACTAGCCGGGTACAAATCTCTGATATTTCTAAGTGAATTGCCAGAGTAATGCCATTCAATAAATTTTACTTTTTCTTCAATGGTGTAATAATTCATTTTTATACACAAATTTTTCTTTAAAAAGTAATAATCTGTCCCAAATAAAGTTTTATGAAGAATGAATTGTTTTTGAACAATGAATAATTTAAAATGACAATTAATAATTATTGTTAGCATTGTCTGTCTAAAGCAAAGCAACCTTGACCAGTTACGAAAAAGCCCTTAGGTTTTTCCTAAATTTCTCGAAAACGGATGAACCAAATGTAAATGCAATTGTAACATAAGTAGTAGCCTTTTTTCCTTAAGAAGTTTTGCATTTGACATTTTACTGTAAAATAATTAGGGGAGCCAATATTTACAATAGTTTATTTTAACATGGGAATTCCCTATGTCCAGAAATTCAAGAGACACAGTGTATAGTATATATATATATATATATATATATATATATATATATATATATATATATATATATATATATATATTTATAAATGTATGTATAATTAATAATTTTAAATTATCTTTTAATATTCATCCGCTCATAACATTAATCAAAATTCAAACATTAATTTAGTTATTTTTCATCGTAACCTGTTCGTGACTTTACTGCTACTTCAATATTTATTTTTTAATCTTGCAAATTACGTATGTATCGTTATATCTTTTTGAAAAAGTTAATAATAGTAATAACAAATAAATTTAAGAAATAATAACCAGATTTAATATAATGTTAAATATTATAAGTTTCAGTTTGAAACAATCACATATACATTTTGAATTGCCGTAAATTTTAAATTATATTTTAATCTCCACCCCATACGGTAGAGTAAAGTCTCAATATTTACCTTGGCTAGCTATTTATTAAAAATTATTATTTTAATTATTTTTGATCGTAACATCTTCATGATTTATTGCTGTCAATATTTATTTGTAGATCTTTCAAATTACTCGTGTAGCAATATTTCTTCTGGAAAAAGTTATTATTAGTAATAACTAGGGCTAGGATTTCTATGCATTTGCATGTTTTTTTTGCTTACAGTAATCATATGCAAAGTGAAGTATAAACATGTTTTATGAGTATGTGCACCACATATGTGAATTTGAAAGTGCATATAAATGCATATTTTAATGATTTTTCTAAATGCATGCATATTTCGTAATATTTTAATGTTAGTGCATATTTTGTACGTTTTTACTCGCGTTTTTGCATTTTACAGTTACTTTTGCATGTGATTTAAAAATGACTATTTAAAAAATTCTTCTTTTAAAATTTATTTTATGTTTATTTTTAACATGGGATTTACCAAGAGGGTTTATTTTTACGGTCGGAAGTATTTACAGATTATTCATCCTCTGAGTATTAAGTATGCTATTGTTAATAACTGGAGGATTATACCTCTTAGGTATACAGCTTTCATAAATATTTCTTGGAACATCCTACCTGCCTATAACTGTTGCACTTGTTGTTGTAATTTACATAGTTGAGTTCAGAACTTTGTGTCCTAAGGCGAAAAGCGATCCGTTTCTGTAACTCTGCGAAGTTACGTTCGCGAATTCGAGGTTTTTACGACCAACGATAAAATATTATTTTGTACAGTGTGTGAGGATAAAGTCAGTGCAAACAAGCGGTTTCAAGTATCACAACACCTTAACACATTAAAACCCCAAAAGTGTGTAGGTTTAAAAACTAAAAAACAGTCTCTGTTGCCGGGATGTCTTAATAATTTAAGTAGTGCTAGTAATAAATCTGCGGAATATAATAAAAAACTGTGTAGTGCGTTAGTGGCTGCGGACATTCCATTAAGCAAGATTAACCACCCCGCATTTCGAAATTTTTTAAAAGAAATTTCATATAACCCCTATGTCTGATGAATCTACCCTTAGAAAAAATTACTTACCTAACTTGTACCATGATACCATCCAATTAATTAGAAGAGCTATAGGTGACAATTATATTTGGGTTTCGATTGATGAAGCTACAGACAGCGTTGGCAGGTACGTAGAAACTTAATTATTGTTTTGTTAGATTAAACGGCTGATGTACTAATACGAAGGTTTTACGAAATCAAGAATATTTCTTTGTCGAATTTCACCTATACTCGTTTTTAAAATGTATTGTTCTTTAAATAATGATTTAAGTTTGTTGTTGCAACTAAAGATTTATTCTGGTAAAAATTTATTTTCAGATACGTTGCTAACGTTATAATAGGCATTTTAACTGGAGAGGCGAATACCAGTTCATATCTTTTAACCATGGATGTTTTTGAAAATACAAATAATTCGGCAATTGCAAAATTGTTTATTGATTCCATGGCTCTTTTGTAGCCCCAGGGTATTCAGTGCGAGAAAGTGCTCATTTTTGTTACTGATGCAGCACCTTACATGCTCAAGGCTGGAGCAGGCCTTCAAGTCTTATACTCGAAGATGATTCATCTCACCTGCCTGGCACATGGATTACACAGAGTCGCGGTAAAAGTGCGGGAAGTACATCCAAAAGTGAATAATTTAATTTAAAACGTTAAGAAAGTCTTTCGTAAAGCTCCACATCGTATACAGGCATTTAAGGAAATAGCACACCAAATACCACTGCCCCCAGAGCCTGTAATAACAAGATGGGGTACCTGGCTGTCTGCAGCAGAATATTATTCAAATTACTTTGATACAATTAAAGAAATTGTAAACATATTTAACAAAAATGATGCACTTTGTATACAAAATGCATAAGACGCAGTTAATTCGAAAAGGAATTAAAGAAGAACTGCTGTTTGTTTTTTCAAATTTTGTTTGTTTGTCAAAAACAATTACTTTATTAAAAAGACAAGGTTGTTCAATTTAAGAAAGTATTAATCTAGTAGATAATATTAGTACCTCTCTTGCTAAAGTTAAAAATCCAAAGGGCCTTGCAGTACATAAAAAAATGAAATATGTTTTAGAGACAAATGTAGGTTTTGCCTTAATTAGAAAAATAGATGACGCAATAACTGGTCAAGCTACTATCGCAGATGAACTGAAAGAATATAGTATAGTCGAATTGAACAATTATAAATACGCTCCAGTTACATCTTACGATGTTGAAAGGAGTTTTTCCAAGTATAAAAATATTTTACAGACAATCGACAAAGTTTTACTTTTGATAATTTAAAAATGTATATAATTGTAAATAGTAATTCATTTAATATATAGGCTAAATTTATTTTGTAAAGTTGTATTATCTTTTACAAATAAAATAAATTAATGTGATTATTTTTATTTTTTGATTTCTTTTTCCGAACTGCAAAACGCATGTTTTCTATAAAATATTGCTTTTAATGCATATATCTTTTTAAGAGCATATTTAAGTGCATATTTCAGCATTTTATAGTGCATAAGTGCATGCATATTTTGGAATTTTTAAGTGCATACAAATCCTAGCCCTAGTAATAACAAAACGGCCTGAAAGAATCACATATATATTTTGGCTTACCATAAATTTTAAATTACCTTTTAATCTCCATCCCTTAAGGTGGAGTGAGGCTACATATATCCGCTCATTTTGCGAGGTAACATACTCAGTCATAAAATTAATTAAAAGTTAATATTAGTAATAAGAAAACAGAAACAAGGTAATAATAAATTGATTTAATGATCCATAGAATGTTATATATTATAAAAAGTTTCAGTCTGAAACAATCACATATATATTTTGGCTTACCGTAAATTTTTAATTATCTATCCATTTCTTAAGGTGGAATGAGGCTGCACATATCCACTCATTTTGCGTGGTAGCACACTTACTTAAAATTTGTCTCAATATTTATCTCGGCTAGCTGTTTATTAACAATTTTTATTTTAATTATTTTTCATCGTAACGTGTAAAATTCCTTCTGTAGCGTTATTTCTTCTTGAAAAAGTTAAATTGTAATAATAAAGTAAAAAAGTAGATACTTTCATACTTTTTTTATGGAATTGATATTTTAGATAAAATTTATCTCAATATTTGCCTCGGCTAGCTATTAGTTAACAATTATTATTTTAATTATTTTTCATCGTAACGTGTTCGTGACTATCGTTATGTCAATGTTTGAAGTTACTCATGTAGCGTTATTTCGTCTTGACTCCATCGCTTAAGCTGGAGTGAGGCCGCAGATATCCGATTATTTTGCGTGGTAACAGACTGTCATAAAATTATAAAAGTCAATATTTACCTCGGCTCGTCTTGCTGTCAATATTTATTTCTAAATCTTTGAAATTACTTATTTAGCGTTATTTCTTCTTGAAAAAGCTAATATTAGCAAGTGTTCTTTCACTATAGGTAACATGCGAGAAATAAGCGCGTGTTGCCGCTTTTAGGCATAAAATCAATAAAATTAGTCTGTCTCAATACTTACCTCGGCTAGCTTTTTTAAAATTATTATTATCATATTTACAAGTACGTGACTTTATTGGCATACCAATATTTATATGTAAATTTTTGAAATTACTTATGCGGTAGTAGTAAGGGGACACCTTCCCCTCGACTTTTTTGTAACGTCATAGAACACGCCCATTTTCACTTTTGACCCTGACGCCCACGTGGGGGACGTATTTTGACATTGTGGCTGACCTCGGATTCGACCTTGGAGTTCACCTTGAGCCGAAAAAAAATCGCGACCTCCGCGGGAAATTTGAATAAGAGTCCTAATGCTAGCTTGTAAGACAGCTATAGGAACTTGTTCTCGGGTCTGAGCTCCCTGATTGAATTTGTATTCTAATAAGAGGCCCCAGCCTCGTAAGATATGTATAGATAGCGTAAGGTAAATCTAAAAAATAAATATGAATGAAGATGGTTAAACTGTATTATTGATATCTTATAGAAGCAGATGTTTATGTCTATTTCTATCTATCTAACAAGAAGTTTAGATATCATTCTGACATGGATAACTGTCTTTGTTTTACACTGTGATTTTATTTTTCGTTATGAGTTTATTATAAAAGAGACTGCATAATTATCCTAATAAATGTTATTAAAATTATTACAGATAGCGTAAGGTAAGACTAAAATTAAAGATGAATGAAAATGGTTAAATCGTACTATTGATATCTTATAGAAGCAGATGGCCTTGGTTTTTTAAAGTTAACATGTCTTTATGTCTATTTGTATCTATTTAACATGAGTTTTAAATGTCATTCTGACAAGGATAACTGTTTTTTGTTTTACAGTATGATTTTATTTTTCGTAATGAGTTTATTATAAAAGAGATTGCATAATTATTCTAAGAATGTTATTAAAATTATTACTACATTTTCTTTTAATTTCCATTTGTAGCCTATATTCGAATATACAACATGAGTTTAAAATGATTTCACCTTGAGACTGTAAAATTTAACCTGTATGGTAAACATTGTTTTTATAGAATAATGCAATTATTAAACAGTTATACAACGTCATTGATATGAATCGGAAAGTAGCAATCACCTATCGACATCGTGTTAGATTAATGCATTTACAAATATTTTTTAAATTTTGCTGCTGCAAAATACATTAAGGTCTAAAATTAAATATTAGGTAAAATAATAATTTATACCTTGATGCAATAGCGCATTTTATATAGGCAGATTCTCTTTCTAAGCGGTCAGGACCTATACATACGAAAAAAAATTATACATGATTTATATGCATGTTCAATTGCACACATGCACTTCACGTTATATGAGCTTTTACCAGATGGGGATTAATAGCTATGCTAATTAAACATTTTTAAATTTTCTAATCTGAATTAAAGAGTGGCGTAATTTAGCTTATTTGGAACCTCATAGAGAGCATCACTATCATTAGAAATTTGAGATACATTTCCCTCATCGCTTTCATGTTGAACAATTATATTGTAATAGTTTATTAATAACCCGTAAGACATCTAATATCACTAATGCTGATTTATAATAATAATAATACTCATTCGATGATGGTTACACTTTAAATACACGGTGAGGATAATATGCAGCCTTTATCGGTCACTATTATTATACAGACGCGAGATTATTCTTAAATTAGTTGTTTTCAGCACGACCCTGGAAAAACTACACACGCTTTCAAACCTTCTTCCTCGCTCTCAGAAGCTGTACCGTATTCATTTTCTTGAATTTATCTTTATCCGATTTCGAGCCAGTAGTACCTTTTCTAAATACGCAGACAGGCTCTTCAATGTTGTGATGTATGCAGCGAAATGTCTGTGCCTTCTTCTTTAAGCTAGATTTCGCCTCTATATTAAAAAAGGCCTTAGATTTTATAATCAGGTGAAGTATGCTGGGCTCTTGTTAGAATACTTTTTTTTTTAATTTTCGAGTTTTTACCGATAAGGGGTTGTCATACTATCGCATAAGGCATTTTACATACAAATCTAGTCTTAGCTGTAATACTTCTGTCAAAAAGGGTTTAGATTTATAAACATGCCTATAGAGAAGATAGAACGTGGTTACAGAAGCAAGAAGCGCGCACTATACGTAAACCTGTAGTTAGAAATTTATTCAAAACAGGTACATTGCGAACAACATTTTTTAAACCATGACTGGTTGATCTTTTTACGATATACGATATAAGTTTAAATAAACACAATAGTGGATACAACTACATACTAACGGTTATCGATGTTTGAGCACTTGGGGTGAGAGCTTTTAAAACGAAGACAGTCTCATCTGTAATTGAAAGCATTCACCGATATTTTTAAGAAAAGTGATAAACTTTTTTCAAGAAACAAAGCATCAATTGCCATGTGAGAAATAACCCGATGTAAAAGCATCTGTAGTTGAAAGATTTAATAAAAAAGATTGAAAACAAGAATGTGGTGCTACTTTACGATGATGATACCTAGGGTAATTTCCGATGAGCGGAATGCATTTTCTAGTCGTTATTTTCAGATTGGTCAATTTCCAAACAGTGAGCTTTACGTTAAAGACTAATTGATTAGCGATAGAGTGATTTTCGAACGCATGGAATGCAATTTCTAGTTATTATTTACAGATTGGGAAAAATTTCCAAATTGCAACCGTTTACGTTAGAGTCTAGTTGGTTAGCTGTAAAGTAATTTTCGAAGAATGGAATGCAGTTTCAAGTCGTTATTTCAGTATGAGGAATTTCTAAAAACGATTGTGTTAGAAAATTACCACCCTTTCAATGACGCTGATAATGACTTTTTGGTATATATATATATATATATATATATATATATATATATATATATAGTATTGTAAATATATTTTACAGTATTAAACCACCACTACACCTCAGAAAAATGGAGCACTTTGCTGCGATTGGTAGAGGTTGACGCTGTCTCCGAGCTTGAGTTGATCAACAAGGTGAAGGAGATGCAGGAACTGATACGAGGTAGATTTCAACTCCAGGAGAAGAGGTTTATCGAGGGGTGTGTCGCCCTAGAGCTGCATGACATGCGGGTACGCCACGTTTTCAAGCGTAAAAGAAGACGGGAGACCGAAGCCCACATCAGCAGCACTCGCGTCTCGAAAAGGGGTCGACGTAATGATGGTGTGAATGCCATCACCGTTAGAGCCGACGAAGAAGAAGAGGAGCACCACAGGCAGCACCGGCCAGGTTGATGAAAACTATACTATCAGCCGTAGTATGACAACCCCTTACCGGTAATAAAAACTCGAAAATTAAAAAAATAGTATTCTAATAAGAGCCCAGTATACTTAACCTGATTATAAAATCTAAGGGCTTTATTAATATAGAGGCGAAATCTAGCTTAACGAAGAAGACAGACATTTCGCTCCATACATCACAATATTAAAGAGCCTGTCTGCGCATTAGAAAACGTACTACTGGCTCGAAATCGGATGAAGATAAATTCAAGAAGATGAGAGCGGGGAAGAAGGTTTGAAAGCGTGTATAGTATTTCCAGGGTCATGCTGAAAACAGCAATAAACTATTGCAATATAATTGTTCAAGATTAAAGCGATGAGCTGAATAAGGTAAATGTATCTCAAATTCCTGATGATAGTGATGCTCTCTATGAAGTTCCAAATAAGCTACATTACGCCACTCTTAATTCAGATTAGAAAATTTTAAAATGCTTAATTAGCATGGCTATTAATCCCCAGCTGGTAAAAGCCCATATAACGTGAAGTGCATGTGTGTAATTGAACATGCATATAAATCAAGCATATTTTTTTTTCGTATGTATAGGTGTTGACCGCTTAGAAAGAGAATCTGCCTATATAAAAAGCGCTATTGCATCAAGGTAGAGATTATTATTTTACCTAATATTTAATTTTAGACCTTAATGTATTTTGCAGCAGCAAAGTTTAAAAAATATTTGAAAACACATTAATTTAACACGATGTCGAAGGGTAATTGCTACTTTTCGATTCACATTAATGAAGTTGTATAACTATTTAATAATTGCATTCTATAAAAACAATTTTCATTTAAACGTAATTTTGTATACATACAGGACCGTTGAAGGTTGACTTCGAAATGAAATTATTTTAAACTCATGTCGTAAATTCGTATACAGGCAGGGTCACAACCTACAAATGGAAATTAAAAGAAAATATACCAATAATTTTAATAACATTCTTAGAATAATTATGCAATCTCTTTTATAATAAACCTATTAAAAAATAAAATCACACTGTAAAAAAAAGTTATCCTTGTCAGAATATAACATTTAAAATTCATGTTAGATAGATAGAAATAGACATAAACACATGTTAACTTTAAAAAATACCAAGGTCATCTGCCTGTATAAGATATTAATAATACGATTTAAACCATTTTCATTCATAATTAATTTTAGCCTTACCATACGCTATCTGTAATAATTTTAATAACATTTTTTAATTTTATAATAAACTCGTTACGAAAAAGAAATCAGAGTGTAAAACAAAAACAGTTATCCATGTCAGAATGACATTTAAACTTCATGTTAGATGAGATAGAAATAGACATAAACACATGTTAACTTCGAAAAAAATACCAAGGTCATCTGCTTCTACAAGATATCAATAATACAGTTTAACCATTTTCATTCATATTTAATTTTTAGATTTACCTTACGCTATCTATATCTGTCTTTCCAGGCTAGGGCCTCTTATTAGAATACAGATTTAATGAAAGTGCTCAGACCCGAGAACAAGTTCCTATACCTGTCTTACAAGCTAGCATTAGGACCCTTATTCCAATTTCCCGCGGAGGCCCTGAACTAGATTTTTTCGCCTCGAGGTCAACTCCAAGGCCAGACTCGAGGTCAACTTCAAGGTCGAATTCGAGGTCAGCCTCAAGATCAAAATACGTCCCCGTGAAAAATACGTGAAAGCGGGCGTGGCCTATGAGGTCACGTGGGGAGGGTATCCCTTACTACTTGTAGCGTTATTTCTTCTTGAAAAAGTTAATATTTGTGATAACAAAAGTGAAGTAAGTAATAACAAAGAAAAAAGTTTTAGTTACCACAAAAACCGTACACGATGGCAAAAGTTTTAAATATTGTAACAAGAGTATCCAGTTTTTCCAGCGAAATTGGAGTATAAGAATGTGTTTGGGACCTAATTAATTACCAACCTCCTAAACCCATAAAAATTCGTTCCTGCTCATTGATGTATTGCGTCTGAATGTTTCCCCATCGAAATTCAACCAAAGCTTTTAGGCATCTCTGAGCTCAAACAGCGTAAAACCATAACAGTTAGTTCAAGCCCCAACAAAATTGCTTAGTACAGAATGGTGACCAACTGTCTACACCGTAGACGTTCGTTCTTGTCCATTAAAGCAACGCGTTTGGCCGTTTTTCCAACAAGAAGATTGGTATGTAAACAAAGCTTATGGGCGCCTTTGATACCAAATGATGATCAACACGGTAAAACCATACCATTTAATTCATGTCTATCCAGACAATGTCCTCGTCAATGCAATAATAAA
The DNA here is from genome assembly GCA_036346205.1 of Vesta saturnalis. Classification (NCBI taxonomy): domain Eukaryota; kingdom Metazoa; phylum Arthropoda; class Insecta; order Coleoptera; family Lampyridae; genus Vesta; species Vesta saturnalis. The sequence goes on from JARFJB010002516.1 coordinate 2,853,566, forward strand.
GTTTTTACGCATATTGGAGCCCAAATGATGACCAACCTAAACCCAAAAAAATTCGTTCTTGCCCATTGAGGTAACGCGTTTAATCCTTTACGTCAGCGAAACTCACCTAAAACTTTTGGGCATCTTTGAGCTCAAATGATGACCGTTTGCCCAACGAAATTGACGTATAAGGGTTTTGGGCGTCTATAAGCCAAAACGATGACCAACTCCCTAAAACCATAAAATTGTATTCTGGCCCATCAAGATAATGCGTTTGTTTGTTTTTCTAACTAAACTGGTGAATAGATAGTTTTTGGGCATTTTTGTCCCCAAATGATGAAAAAAACATCGTAAATTCACGAAAATAGTTTCTCTAATATGATGTCTAAAACGCAATTCATTAAAATATAACTAAAATATTTAGATTTAGTTCTTTAAAACGACCTATTTCTGTTTAGCTGAATTTTGGACATGATAAAGTTTGATCATGATCATCATTTAACAAAGTTTGTAGTCTTTTCTTGATTATTGTAGTCGTAACAACAAATTGTTTCTCTTTTTCTTATCTTGCCAAACCTTTAAATATTTTGTATTTATATTATAATTTTCCCTTTTGTGAATTGCATATCAGATCAATGGCATCAAAAATAACTTTGATTCACATTAAAGATAAATCCCCGGAAAATATCCTTGGTCTACTTTAAACTTGTTGACTTGGAATGGTAAAACCTCCTTGTGATCTTGAAAAAATGATCAGTAATCAATCGAAAATATCCTTGGTCCACTTTAATGTTGTTGACTGTTGCAATTCTAAGAACAGAAAAAATCCCCCAAAAATCACGTTGATCCATTATTAAGTCAATGAATACCATTTAACCTTTGAACCCCATTCCAAGGTCACGCAAAATGACCTTGACTCAAAAAACATCTAGAAATCAACTAGAATCAGAGTTACTGCATCTTTCTCACTCTCGTGCAATTTAAATAAATCACCTTGGGCTATTTTAGAAGCTGCCTTATCTCTTTATTTCCAGGCTAACTGGATATGACCTTAATTTTTAAATTACCCGCCAAAAAGGAGCGTGGCACATTTTTTGACACGTTCTTCTCAGATTTATGGTAATTCTTTACCTATCTGTCTTTCTTACACTTCCTATGTGAGTCAGAAGTGACATAGATATACTACCAAAGTAGCATTCTTGTTTCACAGCCCTCTTGATAAAAATTATTTGCAAGAGAAACTTAATTAAATAAGTAAGCAAATGCAACGATGCAGTACTATAAGCAGCTGTAAAAATACGTTTATTGTTATATGGCGAATGTCAAAAAATCAGAATTGCATTCTTTTATATTATTTCGCCTTATTGGCAATACATATTTGTCCGAATTAAACTAGTATATTTCTGGTGATACCTTCAGTTTGGAAGAAGAGCAGCTTTTAGTCCTCTTTTAGCCAATGATCAAAATGTAGGACTGTTCCAATTAACAATTCTAACAAAAACCACTATACTTACTAATTTTTATATCAGAAACTATATGAGCACCTATTACAGTGCAAAATATAGAGTGAAGGAAGCCCTTTCTAATGAGACAAAGTTTTTTCGTGATTGGCGTTTGTCCTCAACTTTATCTTGACAAATAGAGTAAAACGCTTGGAATAAAAAAAATCAACTATCTACTTAAAAGAGTAAAAAAATAGAGAAAAGACAATTTTTTAATTGACCGTGTATGTTACGCCTCGACCGGCCATCGTAGGTAGTGATTTATAGCAATTTCTCTTGGTCACTTTTCCTACGTATATTTTTTCTTTAAGTTAGAGGTTAGATTCGGTCTAACGCGAATGCGGCAGCTTGAGTTGAAATTTTTATTAGACGTTTTTTTGTTATATATAATGATCACAAACGGTTTGTGGCAATAAATATTGTATCCGTTTTAGTAAAATCATAAGCGCGGAATTGTTCTTTTTGTTTCAGTTTAGTGCAAGTTTCCCATAATAACTAACTAGTGAACAAATTAAAGGATTACTATACCCAAGCGTAAGTAGATACTTTGTAAATGTAACATCTACACAACCAAGTTAATGAGCTGGTGTAAACTTTAGGGAAGTATGTCGTTCTCATGCAAAAGGATACTGTTTAATTAATTAGCGAATCGCAAAAGATTGTCTGTTGGTAACGCATAATGATTTGTAATGTAATTGCCAATGTTGAAACTGCTGAAATACCCAACGTTAGTACTTGTACGACATTTCTATCATCACTAAATTGGGAATTGTGTTTATTAACATTTTCCACTCTCGCTTGAGGATTATCGAACTTGTGACCAGATGATGTTGGGAATCTCGAACTTCAATTTTAGTCTGACTCACTAATAATTACTAGATGATTATCTGCACAATTAACTCTTTATTTTGTTTTAAATGTAGAGTGACGTATAGATTAATGTGAGCTATAAGAAAGAGATGCCGTCGGCCCAGCGCTGTCACTCAAATAGTCGCGAACCATTCGCCGTGTAGTTTATTGGTCAACCCCTGTTTCCTTTGTTATTTTGTGCGTATCTTTGCATGTCTATGCGTCTTTGCGCACCTCTGGGTGTCTGCGCATGCGAGCCCGCGCGTGTGTGGAGGGGCGAGTGCGTGCGTGTGTACATGTGTGCGCGAATGCGCATGCGTGTATGTATGTTTTCGTGTCCGCGTACAGGTGGGTCCACGTTGCTCGCGAGCACGAATAAACACAACACTCACTACAAACGGAGCAGCACGAATGATTACAAAAATCATATTCGTCGTGTTTAAGCTATTAGACGCGTTCCGCGTGCTTGCAATCACCCAAAAAGACTGTTGGGTCGGGTAGCCGTACATCAAAGGGATGCGTCTTGCACGTGCGAGCATAGTTGATTTTTTGTTTCTTGCTTTTGCTGTGCGCGTTCACGTTCAGTCAAGTGCGAGCGTACGAACATTGTACATGCAATATGAAGTGGATTGAAGAAAATATTTTGGTGCGATTTACAAAACTGATCCTATTTTGTGGAGGGCATAAATTTTATAAACTAAATAATAAAAAAATTGTGCGCGGATGCAGATCGGTACTGCAATAAGTGCGTCGGTTACCGACATAACGAAAAAAATAAATTAAATATTCATTCATTATTCTATACGCACTGGCATCCGCTGTTAACATGAAATCGTCACTCATGTTCGAACCGCAAGAACGCAAACACAACACTACAATGTTGGACACTTTTGCTTGCGAATAAAACGATCTTGGCAAATAGTACAAACACAAAAAGCAACGCCCCGGAAAACAGCATAAGAGCGATTACGAGCACAAGCGTGACCACAAACAGGAGGAATGTGGACCTACCTTTCTCATTCACGTGTGTGTGAGGCGTGTGTGTGTGTGCGCGTGTGCGTACGGGTGTGCGTTCATGTGTTGTTTTTTTATTGTGTTTATGTGTAGTTAAACTGCTTTTGATTTTTGCCGTTACTCGATTTTATACATTTGTGAATCCGATTTAACGACACTGTTGAATTTTCATATTGAAACTTTTAGTTTGTTTTACTTTGAATTATAAATGTACTTGTAAATTACTTATTGATCAATAAACAGTTGGGTTTTCTTAATGATTCTTTCCCAATTTGTAATTAACGAGTTGAATCATCAATCCGCAGGGCTCGTTAGTCTAAATCTTAGTATGAAAATATAAAATTTCACCATTACACATATTTAAAATAACTAGCTTTTTTCGGTATTGAATGATGTATTTTTGTATTTATGTTATACAAATCTAAACGTTTGGATAACACTTACAGTTTTCGTCCTCAGTAGTAATAAAATCTTTTAGAAATGTTTAAGATGTTTAAACAATTTTATGAAAATTGAAAACGCAAACATTACCCTGTTTGATAAACGTATAAAACCAACTATGGAATACAATTTAAGTGAAGAATAACTAGATCCTTAATAACTTAAATATTATTAAACTGCCTTGAAAATGACAAATCAGAACATCCTCTAACGGTCGAAGGCTAATAATGAAAAATGTCATAAACAAAGAGCAGATTTAACAAAATTTGATGTTAGTTTAAAGTTAAAAGAATTCACAAATAGAAACTTGACATCAATTAAAAAATCCAGTCAAATCTAACAAAGAAATAGTTGTATTAATAAATGTAAGTGTTATTTAACAGTGAAAACACAATGTAGTACGTTAATGTAATTTTTAATTTTAATTTTAACTAAGGTAAAAGCACCTGAAATGGGCCACGCACCAAAAATGAGTCATTGAAAATAAAATCTTAAAAACAAGCATTCCCGACATTGAGGGGAAGTGTTATATAAACAAAGATACCTGAACAGGGTCGCGTTATCATCGGGTTACTGTGTTTTAAACAGTGAAAGCGTTTATGAAGTGTTGTTGTGCTGCTCAGTGTTCATCAGTTTTTTCAAACGTTCACGCTAAGTAGGTGAGTTAATCTATCATTTCTATTTTACTTTGGTTTTGCGTATTTTTAACTAAAATGTGACGTTATATTCACTTATAGGGTTTCTTTAAGCCATGTTATGTAAATGTATTAACAAAAATCGAAAAATCAACTAATTTTAAGGGGTGTCCATTTCGGGAACATTAAAATATTCAAGCCGCCTATCATGGGCAGGGGGGGGCCATACAGAGCATATAGTAAAATCGTGCTTAAAGTTGAAATATACATGGCATGAAATACTAATTCGATCTATATATGGGGCAATGTTATATTTGAACAGGATCCAAAAATGATCCGGGGTGGTCCCTTATTGGTACATATCCATCCCATTATGATTGTTAGAGTTATTAAACGAAATATTTATTAAAATTTTAGTGTCATGGAGAAATCGGGGAGAAAAAAAATACTAAGAGTATACGGAAGAAAAAGTGAGAAAGGCCTTAGATGATGTAGACAAGGGAATGGGCCTTCGCGCAGTGGCAATTGCCGATTCCATACCACGAGCGACCCTGCTTCGGAAATCAAAGGGAAGAATATTAGCCACCAAAACAGGACCATCCACAGTTTTAGGTGAGGAGCACGAAAGAATAATCGTGTTTTGGATTAAAACGATGACAAAAGCAGGATTTCCTGTGAGTAAAGAAACCTTGCTTTACAGCGTATACAAGCTGGCAAGTGACATTGGAGTGACCTTCGCAGAAGGAAAGACAAGACCAGGAAGAAAATGGTATGAGTATTTTAGAAAACGTCATCCGCAAATTAGTAATCGAACAAGCCAAAATTTGACGGCAGGAAGAAGAGATGTCCAACAAGAAGATCTTGATAGGTGGTTCAACGAAATGGACTCATACAAAAACTTACTTTAATACGGACGAAACTGCGTTTTTCTTGAGTCCTAAACCTAGCAAAGTGTTGGCCGAAAACGGACTTAAGAATGTCTATACAGCTGCCTGTGCTGATGAAAGGAAGATTTGACGGTTTTAATTACTGCAAGTGCTGCAGATCAGCTTGCACCACCGATGATTATGTGTAACTAATTATTGTTGAATTCTTATTTATCCATATGAATAGTGCGTGTAAGCACTTGCATTTTACCAATACTGGAAACTTTACGGGTACACACTAGAATTCCCGCCAACATCTCTCAATCTGTACCGCCTGGATGGGCGATGGGAAGATCATAAAATGGCTGGATGACCCAAGAAACATTTTATGAGTATATGGCGAATATATTCGAATCGTGGTTAACATCGAACCATATAGCCAAGCCAGTCGTTTTTTTCATGGATGGCCACATATCGCATATGTCTCTACCATTGCGTATTGTTTGTTTAAAACACTTTTCCTAATGCAACTCACCTGATACAACTAATGGATGTGGCGGTATTCCACACCTTAAGCAACTTGGAAGCAAAAAGTATCCGAATGGAGAACGACCAACGATGGGAAACAAATCCTCTAGTATGGTTTCGCTCCTATGCTGAAGACCGTTATGGATGAATTGTCAGATAAAACAATCAGCAATGATTTAAAGCATGTGGTCTTATGCTATGGGATCCCAAACAAGTTAAAATTCAAAAGGAAAGTACAGAACCTGAAAGCAAAACTGACAGATCAACAGAAAATAAAGATTTAAACTTTTGTATAGGGAGAGAGTGGAAAGGGCCAACAGAAGATAGTGGTTTATATACTATATGGAAAAATACGACAGATCAATTATGTCTGGTAGTGCTCACGCAGGTAGGCGCATCAATAAATTGTGTTAACTTTATTAGCATCTTTCGTAATCAAAAGCTGTCACTTGCGGAGACAACACCAACGATTGCCACTCCTTCAGCATCTCTATCCTCGACTCCACAAAATGCTACACTTGATGTTACACTAGTAGAAGAACAACAGGAACCATGATATGCAGCCCAAAAAACACCAGCAGATGTTGATATGGGCGAATTATCAAATACGGGGGTACCAGAGTCTAGGTGAGACTTATCCATGATCCCATCACCGTTTAAAAGGGCGTTTTTGGGACCGGTCTGAACAGCTGGCCAAAAAAAGAGGGTGAAGGAAAAAATTCACGCTGTGTGTACGTCTCCATGTATGCTCATTTACGAAAAGAAGTGAAGCAAAAAAAAGAAAGAAGGAAAATTAAACGAGAAGAGAAGAAAAAAGAAAAAATAATAATCGCGACAGAAAAAAAAACGATTTTCTGATGAATCAGAATCGCCTTCTAGTGATTTGGAACTGCCACTACAGGAATCATCAGATTCGCCCTGGGAAGTGGAAACTGAACTGAAGCAGCGGTACGAACGAAGGCAACAATAAATAGGGAACTACGTTTTGGTAGAATTCATGGGCGGTAAAAGGTAGTCAACAAAATACACGCATTTGTGTACAGTTCAAGAACATGGTACGGAAGGGATCAAAGTACAAGAATTGAAATCAGTAAATAGAGAAAAGATGAAATTTGTTATAGTTGAAAATGACATTTCTTTTATATCCATTACATCAAGTCGTAGGTGTAGTCAGCCAACCCGAAGTTTCAATGGTTCATAGAAGATTGACGTATGTTTTCAGAAAAAAAGTTGCTGTCAATGCAATGTAATGTTTTTATTTTTTTGGTTTATGTATTATAATACTTTTTGCATGAGTGTGTGTTTTTTTGTAAAATCCACCATTTCTTAAAATGCCAATTTAATATTTCCATAAGTTTATTCAAATTGCTTCTCTATATCGACGTTTAAGTAGTATGTAATAGCAATACAACGTTGGCTCAATATTGGGGGGGGGGGGGGGTTCATTATTGGAACATCCACATATAAGGGGTGTTTATTATTGGTACTTGCTCCCGAGAGTGTTTGCGACTATCTGCTGGTAATTTAGAAGGGAAATTTTAACTTTAACGTTGAAGTCGTTGTTTATTAAAAACAAAGATTGATAGAATTAGAAGCCTGCTTATAGTCATTGTCATGCTTCTTTTTAAGACAAATATGAGTTAACGTCCTTAAGCGGTCCATAGTTGGTTGGTTTACCTTACGTATGTTAAATTATAGCGCTGTGGTAATTTAACACATAATTGGTAAAGCATGTACTTCAAGGTCTATGAAAAAATACAGCAAAAAGCCTAGACATACCAAAAGCTAAAATTACAATTAAGACCTATCATTGTGCATTGTGCCTTTTTTTAATTATAAGATGCCTGTCCCACTATAACTCACGACTTAATATCATCCAATCCTATCTTACACAATTAACACAGCATAGGCTACCACTAGACGACCAATTATTTTTAATTAACATTGTTGAATAAATTTCAAATTATTGTACCTGTTTGCAAAGTATGTTTTTCTTAACAATCCTTTGTAAATATCTTTAGTTTGAACAAATATAGAGATTTTCAGTTCAACTAAATTGTTTAGTGGGATCGAAAATTTCAAGAAACACCGCTAAAATAATAGCTTTGTACAATGCACCCTCTATCGACCACTTTGAAAATTATAGAAGAATAAGTTTATAGCGCAATTTATGATTATAATTCAGTGTGCTTATTACGCACCCTAGCGGCCTTCCTATGAACTTGAATATTATTTCCTGCTTTTTCTCATGTCCAGTTTCTCGAACATTACTACCAACCTTAATGGGACTGTAACGCCGAGAGGATTAACTCAAACAGTAACCAATGAAAGCATTGTTCGAGATGCCTTCAGGGTATAATTTACCAGTTTCCAGATAGAAACGAAACATTTGTTGTAATATGAAAGGTTTTTAGCACCGGCGGTTGTACTTTTTAAATGTCTACTTCTGTGTAAAAATGTTATTGGCTATATATTTTGACATTCTATGATTTATTATTCTATGGAAATTGTGGACAAATGTAACTTCTCCGGTAATGTTTTGTTGCACGCATACGTGTTATGACGTCACATCGCTAACTTCACATATGTTTAAAGAACATCAGTATGACTTTATCTTTATATATTAATCCATCTTTTCTGATACGGTACATGTATACTCAAAACACTATATAATTAATAGATTTATCTTTGTCGGATCGGTATCTTACTGAGATTATAAAAGTATAAATTTATAGGTATGATGTAACAAACATAACCTTCCTAAACATATATACTTGCTCTTATTAATTAAATAACGTGAGAAAAACACGTTAATGCAACTTTACATTTATGTTCATATAATGTAAATAGAAACCTCGTTCTGAAGGGCATCGGTTACAATCTTGCAATCTGACAACGTCGCTAATATGTACACTCTTAAATGAATTATAAGTTACGATTGGATAATTATGCATAAATCTTTAAAATTAGAGGCGAATCAATAAAATACAAGTACGATAAATATAGATACCTTTCATGTCATTAAATCCCAATACAATATCGTCAATAACACCATTGCGATCGGGAACCTTGATTGTGGTAATTGTTGCTCCGTACGTAATAACTTGAATAATTAAACCATTTTTATTTTTCCACGTGAATCTTCTTACCGGTGTAGTTTTCCCACTGGTTTTATCAGTGTACAAACCAAATTCATCTTCCTTCAACAAAACATTTGAGTTTGAAGACATTTTTGCAACAGTGCATCAACTTCAATCAATCGGTAAGAATCGAGTTGTAATTATAAAAGGCGAGTTTTATATCAATTTTTTTCTGCTAGTGATAATAGATAAGAAATAATAAAAACCGCTTCCTATTTTTATAATAGTGCATTGATCTATTTATTTTTGATAACCTACTACATAAGTGTTTAAGGTTAATTTTAACAAATATTTTTTATTTTGTCGGATTTCTTACCGCGAAATCCGTTTTTTTTTGTTATCTACCTTTTTATCACGTTTTTACTCGTTTTTTTTAATCCATTAACAATGCTTTAAATTTATTTAAGTTGGTTAAAACAGTTGAAAATGAGTTGCTGTGTATATTCTGACATTTGTTTATTTTTAATGTTACACAGATTAACTAAATTTATCTAATTTGAATCTCCACTCTAAAAATTTAATTAGAAAGTAAGCGTTAATTATATACGGGGGCGGATTTTATACTTTGAAAAATTACAAAAGTTTGACCTTTCTGCTTTTACCTTGTGGTGTCTTCGATGGCTTAAAAATGAAAATCACAAAAATTAGAAATTATTCAAATCAAATTATAATTAAAGTCAACTGTTTCTTTTAAAAAATTTATATTTAATTTTCACATTAGTTTCAATTTGCTTCATTTATTTGTAAAGTTGAGATACTTAATTCATATGCATCAGATAATTATTACATCTATTAAAGTACCAATTTAGACAGTGGCGCTTCGTGATCCCAGTGGCTTACATTAAAACAGTAAAATGTGGTAGGTATATTTTGAGTAGCTGAATAATCTCAGAAGAATTAGAAGTGATAAAATCAATCTTGAGACTCACATTATAATCATTTTTAGGAAAATTTCACTTTGTGTACGCTTCATTTCAAATCTAGATCTGTAGAATCATTTAACTTGTTTCTTAAAATCCTCAAGAAATTTGAATGAATCTTTAAAAAAGTTTTATTAAATTGGATTTAAATTTGGTTACGTTGCAATAATCATGGAGCTTAATTTTAACTGCATTTTTTTTTAATTGTGTAAATTTATTTAAATAATTAGGCACTGTTACTAAGCGTCTCACAATTACATAGTTTCAAATTTGGATTAAAGTTCAATTTTAAACAATTGTAATTTCTGTTGTGTGCTTCGGTGTCATTTTTTTCAATTGTGGCCATTTCACTGCATTACACTTATGAGCCTTCTTACGCAAGTGAGCGAACTACGCCTAAAGAGAAAGAGTCTAATCGTGTTGTTGTAAAAGAGTCAATTTATGAGCTTACAAAATAAACACACTTAGGGTTTTAGAGCTTCAACCCCTTTACAAATCTAACTGTGTCACGTGTGGTTGAAATTGGCCGTAGATCCTTTTTTTTTTTTCTTCATAATATTAGGATATTAGATATACGTAAAAATTGCATGAGGATTTTTTTTGTTTTATCATATGAGATTGTTGAAAATTTAGGTATATTCGAGGATAAAGTTTGGAAAGCACTAATTTAATTACAAAGCTTAGTTTATTTGGCGATATTTGGATTTATTACATATAGGAGTAGGATATAGTATCCAGTTTTGTGTGAAAAATATATATATATGTAAGGTCCTTTATTACAATTTTTATATTTGCCCCGGCTAAACTGCAATCGGTCTTTGTATTTAACTAAAGAGGGGGTGGGTTCGTCGGTAACTTTAATCTTAGCTCTACACTGTCCACATAAAATAATTAAAAAGAGAATGGTTTAAAATAATATATTTCCTATAATTACAAATCTAATATATATGCTTATTCTATCTCAACTTAACCTAAACGTAATACTAACAAAACCACTGGACGTTCTGCTGGTGACGGCGGCGTCCTTCCTTCCGGTTGCCCAATGAGTCCACTTATTCTTGTCGAAGTCGTTTCTGTAACATAGATTTTAATGCTCCCTAGTTATACTCAAAAATGACCGTAATATTTAAATGATTAATAACGTTATGTTTAATTAATTATTTATACCGGATACGGCCCTGTCTATAAAAGAAAAGAATTTATAAACAAACTACTGGTTATTCAAAACGAGGGTTGCGCGAATGTAGGTCACTAGTGAAAATCGATATCCCGAGTTCACGTATGGTGCGCAGGACTGTTGTACCGGTCGAGCTGCGTGCGGCTCTTTACCTTTAGTAATCTCTGGAAGACGGACAAGCGCGTATGCTTCGTGAAGTAATTTTACTTCGCGATGTATTATGCTTAATATATGACTTCTTCAGAGGTTTATCTTTGCATTAAATTTAGACTAGACGGATTATACACGTTGGGTTGTATAATTAATATTATTCAAATGTTATCTACGGGGCGGTGATTTTATGGTGGTGATTTCTTTTATGCATATGAAAGAAATCTCACGTAGATACAATCGACGTTCCTTAATGGTATACACACAAAACGCGTATTTATTAAAGGCGGTTTTTATACTTGCGGAATAAGCTGGTGGAAAACAATTAATTGATTGTTTTCTTGCAATTCGTTTACTAAGCGCGTGGTCAGCGATGGACGGTTTTCGGCTATGACAGGCCTTTGACGGATACTCTACGTTTAATGCGTTTGTGATTATAGGCACTTCGGTCTTTCTCCAGCGAGCTAGTGAATTCAGGTGTTTAGAATGTAAGTGAGCGTAAATGAGGAAAGCTGCAGGTCTCTACAGTCCTACTTAGCTCTCGTCGTCAGGTATATGTTAGCGTGATGGGTGTAGGCTCCCGACTACCTCGTGGCGTTTTTGCCCGTAGCGGTCTGGGTGTGGTGTGTGTTGGCGTTTGTGATTTCCCGACTACCACGTGGCGGTTTTGCCCGTAGCGGTCTGGGTGTTTCAGGTGTGTGTTGGCGAATACTCCCGACTACCACGTGGCGTTTTTGCCCGTAGCGGTCTGGGTGTGTTTAGCGTGTTTAAACTCCCGACTACCTCGTGGCGTTTTTGCCCGTAGCGGTCTGGGTGTGGTGTGTGTTGGTGTTTATGTTTGTGTTCTGAATTACTCTACAGACTTACGTGTCGTTAATCACCAAGATCGAGGATAGCTATTTACAAAAGATTCGCGGTGCGCGTTCGCAAATACAGGGAGCTAAACTCGCGGTGGCGATTACTAGGTCTGCGGCGATTTACTTTTCAAACAACCGTCACGTGCAGGTTTTCTGGAATCGGAGTTAGTCAAATGGACTAACTAATACAGGAGCTGGTGAAACCAACTAAATAATTCTCGGCGGCGGAATACGTTTAAGTGGCGCGACGGAACTCTTCTACTACGGCGGCTAATCGGTTACGGTTACGGTTATACTTCTCGGCGGCGGGATGCGTTTACGTGGCGCGTATTGATTACTAACCTTCTTTAAGGTGCGCGGCGCGGTTTTTATGGAGGACTCTCCGTAGGCGGTGATGGCTTCTGTTTGGGGGAATCCTATTTGTAATTGGCGGAGATTACTCTGACGTATAAAACTTTCGATGTTTTATGAAATCCACGTTGGAGTGGGAACAAATTAATTATTATTGTGCAATCAAACGAAATAATGCACTATATGGACGTGACTGAGTAATACGGAATACTAAGAAATATTAGATGAAGTTTTGCAGGTGTTTATATGCTAAGAAAGCTTACATCATTTCTTTTACGAGGGCGGATGGTTAAGTAAATAATTAATTAATTAAAAAATTTTAAGTAATGATTTGCGGTTCGTTACATATATTATATATATATATATATATATATATATATATATATATATATATATATATATATATATATATATATATATATATATGCCTTTCACACAATATATATATATATATATATATATATATATATATATATATATATATATATATATATGTAAATTGCGATTAGGGTTACACGCATTGTTCTTAATATAGTGAAAGAATTAATGAAGGCAGTTTAATATTTTTAGTAAATAGGGGTTGGTCTTATGCTTAAGTAATCGTTAATTTATAGTTTAGTTTGAGTTTCTGATAAATTAGTTTAAGCAGACAAAGATTGTGGTTTTTATAATACGATCGTGTTACAATATTTTTTTCGAAGTATCTTGACGGTGCAAATTAATACTAGTGACGTATTTTCCAGCTCGGTTCCCGAAAATCTTCTCGTTTTTACCGCGCTTGTGGTTTGACGGAATTGCTTTTTTATGATTGGTAGTTTGACGTGAAACATAGTATGGCGAAATCTGTTAAATTCGTAAGGGAGTCTAAGCTGAGCTTTAGACGAGAGGAGTTGGACAATTTATGAGCTTACAAAATAAACACACTTAGGGTTTTAGAGCTTCAACCCCTTTATAAATCTAACTGTGTGACGTGTGGTTGAAATTGGCCGTAGATCCTTTTTTTTTCTTCCTAATATTAGGATATTAGATATACGTAGAAATTGCATGAGGAATTTTTTTGTTTTGTCGTATGAGATTAAAATTTAGGTATATTCGAGGATAAAGTTTGGAAAGCACTAATTTAGTTACAAATCTTAGTTTATTTGGCGATATTTGGATTTATTACATATAGGAGTAGGATATAGTATCCAGTTTTGTGTGAAAGGCATATATGTATATGTATATATATATATATATATATATATATATATATATATATATATATATATATATATATATAACCGGTGGCTACTTTTATATTGAACAGTATTGCTATCTTGAAAACCATAGGAATTACAATGTCGGTTAAATGGGACAAAAGTGGCGCATAAAAGGGACCAACAAAATGTTGAAGACAAATCTATAATAACTCTTACTGTTTACGATTTATACAGGGAAAACCAAAATATAAGAATTTTTAATTGTTGTTGTATCTCCTTTATTTTAAATGATATTAAAAAATTGTATTTACATATTTTAATTTAAATTATACATGTAGTGGCTTCAAATTTTTTTCTAAACGTTTCGTCTATTTAGGAAAACCATCAACATTTTTTTTTTAATACGGACCTGTTTTTTTTCTACACTAAATTCATTACAATACCACCATACATACACCCCCAAAATTATTTTTTGATTACCCGTCGTTTCGTCACATTTCTATCCATCATCAAAAATTTAATGAACATTTCAGCTGAAGCCGTACCTGTTGTGTTAACTAAAATTTCGGTGGATATGCATTAGCCCCCCCCCCCTTTTAGTTTATTATTCGTCTATTTGTTAACGCTATTTCTTTTGTATAAAGAAGATTATTTTCAGTAATATGCAGATGAAAAAAGAAATAGATCAATTATTAAATAATGTCCTTACAGATCCATTTCATTGGGTTTACCTACTTTGTTGTAATTGATATTTAAACTAAGAAAAAGGTAAATAACACAATATTAAAAAAAATGGCATGGAAATAATGATAAGACTAAAAATTCTTTAAAATATTCATTTATGATTTTCAATGTAGGTTTGACTGCTTCATTTTTTTGTTGTTATTAAGAGTGCCGTGAAATTCAAATAGTTGAGTAAATGTCAATTACTTTGTCAGTTTCCAGCGTTTTTGAAGTGTTTAGTTAAATTTATTCTGAAATAATAATTATTACATTATGGTTCGTTATTCTGTAGAAGAAAAACGAAATATGTACGATGTTTTTATAAAAAATATTAGAAATGTCGATGTGGCAGTGCAGACATACGCAAATTTGTATCCAAATAGGAATTGTCCCGCAAGAAATACGATTTATGCGGTATCTAAAAATGTAACTGAAACAGGTAGTGTGTTTAAATTATATCGGGCACATCAAAGAAGAGGTACAATAAACGACATAAATGTGTTAGCATTAGTACACGTAAATCCAGAAAATTCGACAAAAAGTATTGCAACACAATGTGGGATATCCAGATCAGGAGTTAAAAAGATATTGAAAAAGTACAAATATCATGATTATAAATACCAACCAGTCCAGACGTTGCACAGAGATGATCCTGCCCGTAGACTGACATTTTGTAACTGGTTTAGACGTAAGTTGAATACCAACAGGTCGTTCCATAAAAATATTCTATGGACAGACGAAAGTACATTCACAAATTGCGGAATATTTAATAGAAAAAATAAGCACTATTACGCAACAACCAACCCTCATCTTACTCGACAGGTGCGGCCTCAGGTACGATTTTCATTAAATGTGTGGTGTGGCATTATTGGCAACGTTGTAATAGGGCCCAAATTTATAGATGGAAATTTAAATGCCGATAATTACATCAATCTATTAGAAGAAGTGTTAGATGAAATGCCATTATTGGTTCGACGACAAATGACATGGTTTATGCCATATGGTTATGGGGCACATAATGCTAACAGAGTTCGAAATTACTTAAATCGTCAATTTAGGGGTAAATGGATTGGAACAAAAGGTAACAGAAAGTGGCTACCACGCTCCCCTTGCCTAAATCCTGTCGATTACTTTTTGTGGGGTTACCTAAAAAATAAAATTTATGATAATGAGTTTCAAAGCATCAACGAACTAAGGGCTCAAATTGTCGAAGCTTTCGAGCAAACAGATCCAGATATTATTGCTAGGGCAACAGAGCATATGTGTGAAAGAACGCGACTTTGTGTTGAAAAGGCCGGTGGCCATATTGAACAATTTTTATAAATTTATTTTGTGTATCATTTAATTATGTTAGTTTGTTTCTGTTAACTATTATTAAAAAGTCATACAATAATAATATTAGTTATTTGTTTAATTTTTTGGATTGAATAATTTGTGCATAATAATAACCTTGTTTCTTGTTGATAAGCACTAGTGCTTAACAGCGGGTTTTCAATTAACAAACAGGTACGGCTTCAGCTGAAATGTTCATTAAATTTTTCATGATGGATAGAAATGTGACGAAACGACGGGTAATCAAGAAATAATTTTGGGGGTGTATGTATGGTGGTATTGTAATGAATTTAGTGTAGAAAAAAAACAGGTCCGTATTTAAAAAAAAAATGTTGATGGTTTCCCTAAATAGACGAAATGTTGTAAAAAAAATTTGACGCCACTACAGAATAGCATGTATAATTTAAATTAAAAAATGTAAATACAATTTTTTAATATCTTTTAAAATAAAGGAGATACAACAACAATTAAAAATTCTTATATTTTGGTTTTCCCTGTATAAATAGATTTGTTTTCAACATTTTGTTGGTCCCTTTTATGCGCAACTTTTGTCCCATTTAACCGACATTGTAATTCCTATGGTTTTCAAGATAGCAATACTGTTCAATATAAAAAGTAGCCACCCTGTATATATATATATATATATATATATATATATATATTTGTTCGGAATGTAAATTGCGATTAGGGTTACACGCATTGTTCTTAATATAGTGAAAGAATTAATGAAGGCAGTTTAATATTTTTAGTAAATAGGGGTTGGTCTTATGCTTAAGTAATCGTTAATTTATAGTTTAGTTTGAGTTTCTGCTAAATTAGTTTAAGCAGACAAAGATTGTGGTTTTTATAATACGATCGTGTAACAATATTTTTTTCGAAGTATCTTGAGGGTGCAAATTAATGCTAGTGACGTATTTTCCCGCTCGGTTCCCGAAAATCTTCTCTACCGCGCTTGTGGTTTGACGGAATTGCTTTTTTATGATTGGTAGTATGACGCGACACATAGTATGGTGAAATCTGTTAAATTCGTGATCTTGGTACGTACTGAATTTGCCTACCTTCTACCGGAGTTATTTGAAGCTATCGTAGGGGAAAGTTTTCCCGTTCACCATTGTGTGGATTTTAAAGACGATCCCGGGGATCTTTTTGGGTGTAGTGTTGCGATAGTCAGAAGTGACATTCTTTCAGGTCCATCGAAGAAAATTAGTGGTTAATGTTAGTCCTATTTTCTGTTTTTTTGGAATAAAATCGCGCTTTTGCGGATTCTTATATCACAAGTTCAATATAATCATTTGTGCATCACCAAGTCAATCCGCGTTTCTGTAAATATAATTTTCGCTTTAATACATTTTGTGTATATAAAGGATAAATAACGTTCTGTAAGTAGATTAATATATAGATATATTAAACCAGATGATACAGTTATTATTCACCTGGTATTGGCTAAATAATTTTCAATATTCAATTCGTGTAACTATAAGTTGAAAATAGACGGTTCGTTGAAAATTGACGACTCTGAAGTTGCTGTACCGGGAGCAGAGTCAAGGAAATTCAAGGGGATTGGTACCCACCGATCAATTACCAACAGGGTTTTAAAACAGAACGTGTCGCAAAAAAAAAACAAAAGATAATCCACTTCCAGGAATTGATTTTAAATATCCTTCCACTGCGAGCAGCAGTAGGTAACTATACTTATTTCTGTGCCATAGCGAAAATTTGTAATAAGTTAGCTAAACAGTTTTTTTCAGCAATTAATAAATATTTATTTTTAGTACAAGTGGGCAAAGTCACTAGTTACTCACGAGCACTCTCTTAGATGGAGAAAGCGCTGTAGCTTTTGCTCAACAGTGCTAAACCTAATTTTTTTCCACAATCCTACCGAATCATATCCTATACAATGTGGACTAGATCTCGATTGTGTAGGATGTACCATACACGTTCTGACAAAATATCATATGATAATCACAGGTGCCAGCGAACTTATTATTCAAATTTTCAAACGCTCTAATACGACGGTGTCTACAATTATTATTATTAAAATAGCATTTGCAAAATGTCAACGATTTAATAATTGTGGAAAAGTAACAATTTTTCACACTTCTGGATCTATACATAGCATTTCGACCTTTAGAGTTGTCTCATGGCTCTGAGGATGAAACGTTTTAACAGTTTTCGATTAATTGTGTAATGGCGCAATGCTTGAATTGTCATCAAGATCGTGAGCTGTGCAATTTTTAGAAGAGCCAAGTAAAATAATTTGTATCCTATAATCCGTGTTATAACAAATAAAAAACTACTCCTCGGAAATCATCTTAAATAAAGAGAAATTTTCGTTTATATAAAGAAGGGAAGTTTGTACCCCGGCCTAGCTCAGCGATGTACATTAGTTAAGATGATTACTGCAGACTGAGACCTCTTTTCATTATAAGGTCGTATGGGAGGCAGATATAATATCCATAGCTATAATTAGATAAGCAAGTCAGGCGTCACTCATTTTTCAGATAATTAAAATACAACAAAAATGTAATCTTAGTAAACAACAGAACAGCTGTATTTATTTGTATTTTTAATAAATCAAAATAATATCTGCTGATTAATTTCAGTAAGCAAATAAAATAGTACTTAAATTTTCGCAAACCTTTACGATAGTAAACTAATTCTTAATCGATATCTAAACTATACGTAAAATATAACCTTCCTTTACGTAGAATTGTTTCAAAATTAAAATTGTTTGAAACTGTATAATTGCAAAATAATAACAGCGTTTATTTTGACCTATGTCGACAGTAGTCATATAGGGCCGGTTCTGGATCAGTTTAGTTTTTTATTTTTAAAATGAGATGTTTAGAGAGGTACTGCATGTTTACAGAAGTTCTAGTAAAAGAATTTCAGTTGAAGCTTGATTAAGAAATTTTTCTACTTATAATTTATAATAAATCTAACTTAAATTATTTTAGCATGTTAAGATTCATTCTTACATTTTACTCATATTTAATTCACATAGTCCGCATTTATTCCATTAGCAAATACACACTTTTTATAGCAAACGTGTTAGTACCTATGTAACTAAAATAGGTATCAAATAATTAAAAATGTGTAGTTTTTATGATGAGAAACCATTTTAGTTCATAAAATTGTGAAATTAGAAAACTCAATAGCAAAAACGAGTCTTAATAAATTTCATTTATTCATAGTTCCCAATATTGTTAGTATTTAAAGAACCATAATTAATGTTTTCCATACTAGATTCAAATCCATTAGCAAGTACAATCTACTCGTTAGAGTTGGTACACCATGGTTTATAAAGGGTAGAAATAATTTGTTAAGTGAACTTTTCACACCCCCTTATTAATGTCGTAATGATAAAAACTAGTAATTCCACTAAAATTCTTTATTTGGAATAAAACCCAACGCATTTTGACTCTATGTGTCACTAGCAGGAGTAACAGATTAAAATGAAAGTTTTCAGAAAAGTAGTTCTACCCTTATTGTTACCAAAATGAGTAAGCATTATATGTCAATTAGTACCTATAAAGAACATGTGTTTTTCATTCTAGATTCAAATCGATCAGCTACAACAACCTGCCCCTTATACTAGGATTAAAAAGAGTAACAATAATTTGTTAAGTTGACTTTTATACACAAAACAAGTAATAGAATGATATTTCAATTGAGAAAATCATTTGCACCTATCTTAAAAAAATGTAATTAATGAAATATGGAAAAAATCTAGAACAGAAACTATTTTTAAAATACTTATCTTTTTTGGGGTTTTTAATGGTGTATATTAAATTATGTAATCTAAACGTTTCGATAACACTAACAGTTATCTTCGTCAGTAGTAATATTTGTTAAAAATTGTTAAAGATGTAAACAATTTTGTCAAAGTTGAAAAATTAAAACATAAACATCATCCTGCTATTAATATAACAGTTTGAGAAACGTATAAAGCCAACTATAAAATTAAATTTTAGTAAAGAATAACTAGGTCATTAAAAATTAAATATTGTTAAACTGCCTTAAAAATGACAAACCAGAACACTCTCTACGACGAAAGCTAACAATGAAATTTGTCAACCAAAAAACACATTTAACAAAATTTAATCGAGTTATGATGTAAGTGTAAAGTTGTGAGAAACTTCAATTTGAAAATGATAGAAGCATTCACAAATCCAAACATCACATCAAATAAAATAATCCAGTTAAATCTAACAAAGAGATACCTTTATCAATAATTGGAAGTGTTATTAACAATGAAAAGTATAATGCAGAACGTTTTTTTGTAATTTTTAATTTTAATTTAATTTCAACTACTTATGTTAAATTATAGTGCTGTGATAATTTAACATATAATTGGTAAAGCATTTGCTTCAAGGTCTAGGAAAAACACAGCAAAAAACCTAGATATACCAAAAGTTGAAAACAAATTAAAATAAAGGCGTATCATTATGCTTTTTTTTTAATTATAAGATGCCAAAACCTATTTAAACGGAGATTTTCTTCTTGTCTATTAAAATTGTTAGGGTGTTCATATATTTCAATAGCTTCCCGTTGTAAACGAACAGAATAAAGAGTTTGTCTTGACAATATTTCCATATTGTCAAATTGAATGTCATGATTTAGATTATTCAGGGCATGGTCAGTCACAGCAGACCTCTCTGGTTGACCTAATCTACAAAATCTCATATGTTCTTTGTGTCTTGTGTCAAAGCTACGTTTTTTGGTTCCGATGTATACTTTTCCACATGAACAAGATAACTTATACACCCCGGAAGATGATAAAGGGTTTGACGCATCTTTAGGTGATCTTAAATGTTCTTTAATTTTTCTTGTAGGTTTAAAAGTAGTTCTAATGCCATATTTAATTAGGATTTTTTCAATTCTATTTGTAACATTAGCTATAAAAGGAAGAAAAGCAGTACCAACATTAAGAACTGGTTTTTCTTTAAAGTTATGTCTAGAAGGTGTAATAACATTATTAATATCTGTAAGTGAATATCCATTATCTTGTAAGGATTTTCTTAAATATTTATATTCATCCTTCAAAAATTCAGGGTCACAAATCCGTTTTGCTCGATCTACTAAAGATTTAATTACAGTAATTTTTTGACGTGGATGGTGGTTGGATGATTTATGAAGGTATCTATTAGTGTGTGTCGGCTTTCTGTAAACCTTAAAAGACAGTGAATTATTTATTTTTAGATATTAATATGTTAAGAAATGGTAAACTTCCATTAGTTTCTTTTACCATGGTAAATTGAATACTAGGATGTATACCATTTATAAAAACCAATAACTCAAGCATTGCTTCTTCTCCATGTTTTCAAATAACAAATGTGTCATCTACATATCTATACCAAATTGAAGGTTTTTTAGGTGTATTTTGTAACGCTAATGTTTCAAATTTTTCCATATAAAAATTAGCTATAACAGGACTAATTGCTACACCTTCAATCTCTTCATAAAATTTACTATTCCACTAAAAATAAGTTGCAGTAAGACAGTGCTGAAAAAGAATGGTTATGTCCTTTGGAAAAAGATGATCAATGTATTCAATAGTTTCTTTTAGAGGCACTTTTGTAAAAAGTGAAACAACATCAAAACTAACCATTATATCACCCTCTTCAATTTTGAAACTATGCGTTTTTTCAACAAAGTTGGCAGAATTTTTAATGTAATGGTGTGTTTTTCCTATATGAGGTTGTAATAAAAATGTAAGATGTTTTGCAAGGCTATATGTAGAAAGAACCAATTGCACTAACAATAGGCTTTAAAGGAATATTAGGTTTATGAATTTTTGGTAAACCATATAGTTTTGGTGAAATAGCTTCAGGGTTAGTTAGTTTCTTTTTTATTTCTTAAGGAATAGATGATAATTTAATCAGCTCTTTAGTTTGTAAAAGAAACTTTTTTGTTGGATCTTTTGGTATTTCACGATAAGTTTCTGGTCCCAACAATTGTTCTATCTTAATAACAGTTGCAGTACCTTTATCTGATTTTAATATTATTATACTTTCATTGCGTTTAAGGTCTAGTAAAGCACGTCGTTAACTAAAGGATAAGTTGCTCTTTGGAGATTTTGTTTTACGTAATATATTAACGGTGTTATATCTAACTTCATTAGCAGCATCAAAAGGTAATAATTTAATGGAGTTTTCGGTATTGGAAATTATATCTTCAAAAGGTTTTACTCCTCCTTTAGAAAGCGCTTCAATAGCATAATCTGAAACAAAATTATCAGAAAGGTTTATAACTGTTTTTTTATAATCAATAGATGGTCTATTATTTTGTTGTTTGTATAATTTATTAAATTTTTCTTTCTGACGTTGGCATGAGAATTGTCAAAATTTATTTTCATAAATCTATTGACATATTAATATCTAAAAATAATAATTCACTATCTTTTAAGGTTTACAGAAAGCTGACACACACTAATAGATACCTTCATAAATTATCCAACCACCATCCACGTCAAAAAATTAGTGTAATTAAATCTTTAGTAGATCGAGCAAAACGAATTTGTGACCCTGAATTTTTGAAGGATGAATATAAATATTTAAGAAAATCCTTACAAAATAATGGATATTCACTTACAGATATTAATAATGTTATTACACCTTCTAGGCGTAACCTGAAAGAGAAACCAGTTCTTAATGTTGGTACTGCTTTTCTCTTTTTATAGCTAATGTTACAAATAGAATTGAAAAAATCCTAATTAAATATGGCATTAGGACTATTTTTAAACCTACAAGAAAAATTAAAGAACATTTAAGATCACCTAAAGATGCGTCAAACCCTTTAACATCTTCCGTAGTGTATAAGTTATTTTGTTTATGTGGAAAAGTATACATCGGAACCACAAAACGTAGCTTTGATACAAGACGCAAAGAACATATGAGACTTTGTAGATTAGGTCAACCAGAGAGGTCTGCTGTGGCTGACCATGCCCTGAATAATCTCAATCATGACATGCAATTTGACAATATGGAAATATTGTCAAGACAAACTCATTATTCTGTTCGTTTACAATGTGAAGCTATTGAAATATATAAACAGTCTAGACCGGTCCATATTTTTATTAATTCTTTTTTTTGTTTGGTCTCACACTCCTAAACTGTTCTACTTCATTAAAAAGTAATATATACCAAGTTTTGTAACATTATTTTAATATTAAGTGGACCCTCATGGGAGATGAAATGTCTAAAGAAACTGTAAAAAATTAAAAAAATCAGTTTTTGAAAATAGGTTTTGGAAATGAACAACAATGATATGAATGAACAATGAACATTTTCTTTATTGAATTTAATGTATAATTTACAAGTAATACAAGATATACATTATAATTAAAAGTAAGAATAGTTTATAAATTAATTTTGATTATAGTTCAAAATGATGTAGCCATGGTTGTTTTGCTAACATCTGGGAAACGCTACGGTAAGATGCTACAACTTGGATTATATAATTTTTCTGTTCTTCATTTTTTGTTAATTTACTATTATACTCCTGAATTATCTTCATCCCTCTTTCGGCTGCATCGTTAACGACTTTTATTTTTTTAACGATCTCAAGACAATGTTTGTACTGTTCATTTATTCCCCAAGTTTATGAATCTTGTTCTAGGAAATTTGAAGGTAGATTGAACCTTTCAAAAAAACGTTTTGAATATTTCGAAACGAAATCAAAAATATTCAGATTCAAGATACTCCTTACGTCGATTTATATTTTATTACCCTCTCCAAATAATCCATCACTTTGTAATGCATCACCCATATTTCTTTTAACATTTGCGGGAATATTGTCACCAAAAGACGCTACTGCAGATAAGTACCACATATGATTTTTAAATTTAAGTATTGCGGCGTCTGCAATTTCACGATTAATTTTTTGAGAAACAGAAGACCATGGTAAGGTGTGAGATTTGCAAAGGGGGCTGTGTACCATGCTTTAATATACAATTTTGCAATAAAAATACATATCTGTAAAATACTTCTTTCCTCTGAAACTGTTAGATGGAATTGATCTCTGTATAAAAAGATCTTTAGACAATAAATTGCTTTTGCCATTCACCGTGCATGATACATTGCCCCAGGAGCTCGAACTTTACCTTTAGCACTTCTCCCAAACAATAACAGAGTAAGTTGCAATAGCTCATTGTAATCATGGCGAGGCAGTTGAGTTTTCAAATTATTGTCGACAAAAGAAAGAATTTCAGTTATATCATTTTTAAAGATTTCCTAAACACGAGTTATTTCCATCGCGGACTTGATTTTAGTGCTGTCAATTTTACTCCACGATTGCTTGAAACGTTTAAACAAGGGAACGTCAGGGCCACTGGAGGGTGGCATCACCTTATCAAATACACTATTCAATACAAGTTCGTAAATGTGATGTCTACATGGTAAACACAATAAGTCTGTTTCTAACATTTGTTTCAATATATTGCAACAACCATTAATCCTACCAAAATTGGATGCTGTTGTATCGCAACATACTGCTTTAACCTTATCTGCCATATCCCAATCCAATAGCACTTCAAAAACTGCATGGGCTTGCTCTCTACCGGATGAATTCGGTATGACTGGGATTCCTATAATCTGTTCTACATCTCCATCTGTAATAATTATGGCTAATCTGTCTTCCGTGTCACTTTCATTTAAATCTCTTAACAGTTTACTATCCCAATGAATTACAGGAGCAGTAAAGGTTATGTCTTTAAAATATATATTATGCTTTTCTGCAATTTTTTTGCGCAAACTTTGCCTGCAGCGTTGTAGTGTGGTTCGACTCCAGAGTTTCCGCTACCGCTGTTAGTACGTGAACTGCATCCCTGTCGCTGACTTTACATTTGTCTAACGCGGCAACTAACTTTTCGGTAATTATATTCTTTCTACCTATTAATCTTCTTTTCTTTGGTTGTGGTGAAGCCGATGCTTCTCCATCTTGACATCTTCCTTCCTCTTCTTCATGTAGATAATCGTCCTCATCGGAACTTTCAACAGAAGAATTAAATTCCGAAACTGATGCCCCTGGAAAATAATAAAAAAATTTCCATATATATATATATATATATATATATATATATATATATATATATATACAGCGTGTTCAGCGAGGAATGGGACAGTGCAATATCTCGAGAGCGGATGAAGATTTTTAAATTATGAAAATATTTTTGTAAATATCTTCCAAGGGCGCACATTTGTTGGCACAAAGATTTGAATCAACGCCCATCACCGCCAGGTGGCGCTCTCACTTCAATTTTTTAAATGCAATGCCCTATTTTTTATTTCATTTTTGGATTCTATGACATATTTGTGATGACTTTTATTAAGGCTCCTACCAACCTATCTTTTGTAGTTTCTGAGAAAAAAAACTATTTTTGGAATTTTATTAATTGAAAGCATACAAATTAAATTAAATGTTCAAATGTTTCTCCATCATTTTCTACACACGTTTGATAACGCCTAATTAATGTAACACTAGTTGCCGCTCTTAAAGTTTCTCGTGGTATGTTTGCACAAGCAATTATAATTTTGTTTTGTAACTCCTCTACATCTCTAGAAGGTGTTTCATACACTACACTCTTTAAATGTCCCCAAAGAAAGTAGTCTAAGGGACTAAGGTCAGGAGAACGAGCTGGCCACATAATGGGACCATTTGTACCTATCCATCGTTGCGGAAACACTCTACTTAGATAATTTCTCACTATTGCGCTATTGTGCGCCGGTGCGCCATCCTGTTGAAAGTACATCACTTGCCGCAGATTTACATTTACATCTTCAAGCAAAGGAGGCAGTTGATTTTCAAGAAAATCCAAGTAGCGTTGGCCTGTTAAGGTACCATAGAAAATTAGGGTCTTGCGCATAATGTTCCATAAAAACACCGGTGATAAAATTAAGTCTGCAATCTTGATCTCCTGCATGCAGTCCATGTACCAAATGAATTTTAAATGGTTTGTATTTATTAGATTTTAATATTTTATGGACAGAACCAACTGATACGGCACACTCTTCAGAAATAGATCTCACAGACACATGAGGATTATAAGCTACACATGCTAATACACCGACGGTGTGTGCTTCATCTGTTGCTGTCTTTGTGTGATTCTCGCACTTACGGTGAGGAAAATGACCGGTTCCCCTCAAAATATTTGCTACACGAACAAATGTATTTTTTCCGGGATGGCGTCGATCGGGAAACCTGGCAGCATACAATACTTGTGCAGCCCTTGCATTTTTTCTACATTCACCATAAATTATTACCATATCAAAATATTCTTCGTTAGAAAACTTAAACATAATTATGGAATTTGAAGATGCACAGACGATTTTCAAAACTGAAACTGTAAACTGACAGAAACTTGACAGACACTTCATTACGCGTTTGTTTTCATGGCATGATAAATGTTTCACATGATTCTTAATCAACGACTGTGATAAGTTGGTCCCCCTTACAATTTAGTGTACAGCGTATCGCATTATTTCGGCGTTATCTGCATTATTTTTGTGGAAGAACAATCTTTTATCTTTAATTTGGTATAAAATTTGCTATTTTGTCTGTATCACTCAAATGTTATGAGCACTTCCTGAAATTACGTTTTTGTGCTAAAATTCCGAGGATTATTTTTTTCTGAGAAACTACAAAAGATAGGTTGGTAGGAGTCTTATTAAAAGTCATCACAAATATGTCATAGAATTCAAAAATAAAATAAAAAATAGGGCATTGCATTAAAAAAATTGAAGTGAGATCGCGCCACCTGGCGGGCGTTGATTCAAATCTTTTTGCCAACAAATGTGCGCCCTTGGAAGATATTTACAAAAATATTTTCATAATTTAAAAATCTTCATCCGCTCTCGAGATATTGCACTGTCCCATTCCTCGCTGAACACGCTATATATATATATATATATATATATATATATATATTACATTATTACTGCTCAAGTTGCTTAATAAATGTAATGTTGTTTAAGAAATATAAAACATATGGAAATATAATAGGATAATAAAAATAATACACACAAGTAATCAATTACTATTTACCTAAAAGTTCTGTTTCTTCCTGACTTCTCTTTTTCAGTAAGGCATATGATTTTTCCCGCTCTTCTTTTCTTTTTTCCTTTGCAGCTAATACTGTATCTAGGCCGTACATGTGTCCTTCCCTACCTTTTTTTCTTTGATTTATTAAAAATTCTTTGTCCTCTGTTATATTCATTTTTGCAAGGGCGTTTTGGTGTGCGATGTCAAATAAATTTTCAAATTCCTGCACAAAGGTTTCTTCATTTCTTAATTGCGTTTCTGTTCTTCTTTTGCAATTTTTTTGCAAACCAGCCCATGTTTTATATAGAACTTCAACTTTTTTAATACAATGTTGAACGTCACGTGTTGGGATGCGGGCTTTGTTCCAAAAAATGATCACTTCCTCAATAACTAATTTACTACTCTCCCGTAATCAAAGTTTAACTTCTCGGAGGTTAAAAAATAATGCACTTAATACTTATTTGATGGACGGAAGTTTGCTGCCAACAATTTGTAAAGAATAATTTCCTATTAGATACACTGAAGTATCTTTTCTCAACAATCGACGATCAGACATTATGCACAAATAACTGGACCAATTTACTTAAAACAAACTTCCTAGTACGAAACAGTGTTTGAAACTAAGCGTTGATCACTGACTCACAAATATTTATATATCTAACACGGACCGAAAAGAAATCACGTGCTTCCAAATATGCTTGCTATCTGTTTTCGTGGAGATGTTGTGTTTCTTGTGATAGGAAAAAAAGCAATTATACACACTAGAATCATTATATTGCCATAATACAATAATACATGTATCAAATCAAAAGACAAAACATGCTTCTATTTATTATAGAATAATTTTATATAAATATTACATAATAAAATTTTAACGTCAAAACGAACAAAATTCGAGATTTTTCATACAAAATTATACTTTCTTTATTATATTTTGGTTAATTTAAGGTACAATAGTTATAAATATACCATTTGAAAGGTGTTGATCAGTTGCAAAAATATAATATAATGAAGGTTTCATTATAATGAACGGTAATATGAGAAAATAGCAAATAACATAACACATAAAGCAGATTTTCAAAAATTCCCATGAATTCAGTTTCATTTGCCATGAGGGCCGACTTATCCTTAAAATATTTGCACCAAATTTCTCACACATGATTTTTAGTGGAATGGTAACAATATTGGGGGGTGAGACCAGAAATATATGGGGAAAAAAAATTTCCCCCCTTATAGGATGGGCCAGACTAATAAACACCCTAATAATTTTAATAGACAAGAAGAAAATCTCCGTTTAAATAAGTTTTGGCATCTTATAATTAAAAAAAAAGCATAATTATACGTCTTAATTTTAACTTTTGGTATATCTAGGTTTTTTGCTGTGTTTTTCCTAGACCTTGAAGCAAATGCTTTATCAATTATATGTTAAATTACCACAGCACTATAATTTAACATAAGTAGTTGAAATTAAATTAAAATTAAAAACTACAAAAAAACGTGCTGCATTATACTTTTCATTGTTAATAACACTTCCAATTATTGTTAGATTATTATTTGTTAGATTTAACTGGGTTATTTTATTTGATGTGATGTTTGGATCTGTGAATGCTTCTATCATTTTCAAATTGAAGTTTTTCACAACTTTACACTTACAACATAACTCGATTAAATTTTGTTAAATGTGTTCTTTGGCTGACAAATTTCATTGTTAGCTTTCGTCGTAGAGAGTGTTCTGGTTTGTCATTTTTAAGGCAGTTTAACAATATTTAATTTTTAATGACCTAGTTATTCTTTACTAAAATTTAATTTTATAGTTGGCTTTATACGTTTCTCAAACTGTTGTATTAATAGCAGGCTGATGTTTATGTTTTAATTTTTCAACTTTGACAAAATTGTTTACAACATCTTTAA
This sequence comes from Vesta saturnalis, assembly GCA_036346205.1. Lineage (NCBI taxonomy): Eukaryota > Metazoa > Arthropoda > Insecta > Coleoptera > Lampyridae > Vesta > Vesta saturnalis. Next base: position 2,882,180 of record JARFJB010002516.1, read on the forward strand.
CAATTTTTAACAAATATTACTACTGGCGAAGATAACTGTAAGTGTTATCGAAACGTTTAGATTATATAATTTAAAATACATCATTAAAAACCCCAAGGAAGATAAGTATTTTATTATGAGTGTTAATGATGAAAGTTTACATTTTCATAGAAAAGGGATAGTCTTAATTTAAAATGCCAAATGAAAGAAAATGTGGATTTCATTAGGTTGCTTAGAAGTAGAGGTTTCTGAACCCCTATGATCACTTGAAAGTAAGGTTGGTTAATTGATAGGATTATACTTTTGTGCCAGCATATCCTTTAAGCCATATGACTAAAGATAATTAACTTTTATTTGCATCAGTAACGACAGTCACTTTGTAACTGCTTATCGAGATGATGGGGTTCAAAAATACAAACTGTTCTTCAAGAATGAACATTTGATTCTCAAATTATACCAAAAAATTGTAAAAGAATGTTTCTTCCATAATATGAGTAATGAAATTTAATTTACTGATTTGATATTTTTATTTTATTGAAAAACATGTGGTATTTACATTTTAATTCCACAAGTGGTCATTTTTTAGTAATAACAATAATAAGTAACAAATAAAATAAATGACAATAAGTAGTGCAAATTAAGGTCATAAATATATACATTAATTACTACTTTGTAATGCAAGCAATGGCAACTTTAAAAACTAATGTGACGTCTTCTTTCATTATAAACAGCACTTTTACACTTGCAATAGTATGAAATTGGAAAGACGGAGTCTAATTGATGAAATCTGCACATTCCTTAGTGCTTGGTAAAGTTCCATATTCAATGTGGTTTGAAAAATATTTGAATAGAGACTCTTTCATTACAGCTGACCATCTTCTGCGGCTAATTCTTTTTTCTGCTAAAAAATGTAAATCTGTAAAACTAGATTTGGTTCAATAAAAAATACCTCTACCATTGCTTGTGGAGGAAGATGAACATTGTACATTACTACGCCTACGAAATAGTTCACTCTCTAACCAAGATTTGATTGAGGTAGGTGACCTATTTTCCAACTGGGGATGCAACTGCATTAGATAACTCATGACTTGACGGAAGTTTATGTTCATCCAAATATGATGAAAAATTTTCCAATGCTGACGATTTCTCCTCCTCAGACCAAGGTACCTTCTTACCACATAACCGAGTTAGACCTAAATATTTATTTAATTAGAATATAGCAAAGCTAGATAGATGCCGTTTTTTTGCAACTGGAATTGGTTGTTTGGGAATAGGTGCATGAAGACCTGAATAAGTTGTATTATCTGCATTACCACGTTCTTCTTCTATTTCTTCCGAACTTGCATTAGAGTTAGTGTCTCCTTGTACCATCTATAAAACTTTCGGCATTTGTAAAATATCTCTAGTGTTGACAGGAAGACGATAAATGTTGTCATGTATGCTCTTATCATCATCATCATCATCATTAGCTCACTCCGTCCATCGTCGAACGTAAGCCTCCCCTAATGTTTTCCACCGATCTCTGTCGTTTGTTTTCTGAAGCCAGTCATGCCCAGCGATTCTCTTTAAATTGTCCGTCCATCTTGTTTGTGGCCTTCCTCTGCTCCTCTTATTTTCGCGGGGTCGCCATTCCATCATTCTCCTGGTCCATCTGTCATCTCTTAATCTTCCAATGTGCCCTGCCCAGTTCCATCTTAGTATACATATACGCTGTATGACGTCCGTTACCCTTGATTTTCTTCGGATCTCAGTGTTGGGTATGTGATCTTGTAGCGTTACATTCAACATTCTTCTTTCCAGTGCTCGTTGGGTCTTTTGTAGCTTATCTATTATGCTTTTATTTAATACCCATGTCTCTGTTCCGTATGTGAGGACTGGTAACACATACCGGTCAAAAGTTCTTGCCTTTAAAGTATTCGGCGCATTAGATTTTAATATGGTCTGTAGTCTCCCAAACGCTGACCACGCTAGTGAAATTCTTCTGTTTAGGTCCGTTGTTAGGTTGTTCTTGGAAAGCTCCATTTTTTGGCCTAAATATATACATGAGTCGACTCTTTCAATTCTTTCCTTTCCTATTACGATTTGTTGTTCATGTAACGGCTCTATTTCATTTGTTAGATATTTTGTTTTATTTAAGTTTATCTTAAGTCCTATCTTCCTTGATTTTGTGTTCAGCTCATTAAGCATTCCTTGCAGTTCTTTTTTATCATTTGCTATTAATATAACATCATCAGCGAAACGCAGATGATTTAATTTCTCGCCGTCTATCGTAATGCATTTAGCGTCCCATTCTAGTTCCTTGATAACGTCTTCTAAAGCTGCGGTGAAAAGTTTAGGAGAGATTGAATCTCCCTGCCTCACCCCACGTTGTATTTTAATTTTATTCGCAGTTGTTAGTGTCGTTACTTGAATAGTAGCATGTTTATATATATATATATATATATATATATATATATATATATATATATATATATATATATACACATATATATATATATATATATATATATACTGAATTAGGCTTGAATACCTGTTGTCTACTGTACTATTGCTTAGGGCGTTTAGTACGGCCTATATCTCTACCGAGTCAAAAGCCTTTTCGTAATCTATTACTGCTATCCATAACGCCATATTATACTCGTTGGTTTTTTCAATTAGTATTCTCATCACTTGTAGGTGGTCTAAAGTGCTAAACGCCTTCCTAAATCCCACCTGTTCACGGGGTTAATATTTTGTAAATAACAGATAATAGACTAATAGGTCGGTAGTTTTGTAACTTATACTTGTTACCCTTTTTGAAGATAAGTACTACTATTGCATTTAACCAGTCGTCTGGAACTTTGCATTCGATCAGGCATTTGTTGTAAAGAATTCTTAATTGCTTTATTAAGTTTTCCACCATATCTTATCATTTCCACTATTACATTGTCTTCGCCTGGAGCTTTTTTATTGGGCATGTTTTTGATAGCATGTTCTATTTCGTGATCTGTTATTTCGGGAATTTCTTCCGATCCTACATTTATTACTGTAGGTCTTTGGTCTTCTGTTTTTCCTATTGGCGGTTGTGCTTTTGTTTCATATAGCGATTGGTAATATTTTTCTATCGTTTTTTCTATTTCTAATGTTTGGGTTATTTCTTTATCTTCGTCATCTATCAATTTTACTATTTGGTATGTTCCCTCTTTCATTTTCCGCAAGATATCTTTTAGGCTCTTTCCTTCTTCCAATGTCTCTCTTATTTTTAAATTCTTGTATTCCCTTAAATCAGCTCTTATTTTTCTTTTGATTGTTTTATTTAATTCTACTATTTCTATTTTGTTATTTATTCGATCACCTTGCAATCGTCGTCTTCTTTCTATTAAGTTTAGAGTGTCTCTGCTTAATTTCTCTTTTTTATCTTTACCCATAGTTGCAATTTTCTTGGATGCATTTAATAAGCACTGAGTTATTATAGTATTCAGAGTATTTATTTCTTTTTGTTGTATCTGCGAAATTTCATTTTCTGATATGATTTTTTGGTACTCTGTTTTCATTTTAAGTTGTTCATATTCTATTTGCACTTTTTTATTATGCACCATCTGTCTTCTCTCTTTCCCTACATTTATGATCACCTTTGCTCGTAGCATTCTATGGTCACTTCCAACACTTATTGCATTTAGTACAGTAGTGTCTTTTATTATGTTTTTGTCATTGCTTATTATGTAGTCAATCTCATTTTTAGTCGATCCGTTTGGGCTACGCCACATCCATCTTCTACTTTCGGGCTTTTTAAAGAAGGAGTTCATTATGTATAAGTTGTTTTCTTTTGCAAAGTTTATTAGCTGTGTTCCTCTTTGATTTCTTGTTCCTGTCCCATAAGGTCCAACCTCCTTTTATCTCTTGTCATGACCCATAAAATGTGTTACATCTCGTACAACATTTTCCGATAGATCTTGTATGGCACATTGGGTAGCGATATGTTTTCGTAACTGAGTACCACGCAGAAGGTTTGGTTTGTTTGCACCACAGAGGTTTGCGTATTCTCTTATAAGTTTACAGGCTCGTAGGTAACGATTTTTATTATCAGATGATAGCAACCAAAAACGTATGGATTGCTAGGTAACACACTAACTCGTTCTCTGATATGAATAATGGTATCTAAACAGGACTGAAGTTCCCAATTTACCAAAACAGGAACACATCTATTTAACTTTCCCCTTATTTCAAACCGTTTGTATCTTCCTGCTAATTCACTTTCTTCTTCAGATAAGGTAGACTTACAACTTGTAGGATCAATTGAATGCAAACGAGCATAATCTGCAAGTGTAATTCTTTCAAGTTCACCAGCTCGCCTGCAATTAAAAACCATAAGAGAAATTAAAGTAACAGAAGCCAAGTTTTTCCACAATTCAAATTGAGCATTATTTTCATCTATATTACTTAATTCTTGAAAATATTGCCTTCTATTTATTCGTAGATAAGCCACTAACTTAGCTATGTCATCTGTAGATGGCAAGGCTACTACTTTATGGCGCTGATGTACCAGCCGATTTTCCAAAGCAGTCCTGTGGCTAGCGCCTGAACTAAAACACGCAAATAACCGCAAAAAAGTCTTCTGCGTCCTTCTTTCCCTTTTTGTTCTGTAATTTAAGGCATTCTATATGCCAGATATCAGCTGCTTTTTTACATATTGTTGTAAGCATAGTAGCAGTGGTAGGTGCAGTATAAACAGTACTGCTGTCATTTAAACCTACGACTTTATTAATAGCAGCAACAACTAAGTCATATTTGGAAGGAGTGATTAACGAGGAAAAATCTGTTACCCTGTTATCTATAGCTTTTGCTGCTAGCAACAATCGTCCAATTAATCGAAGGCGTGCTCTTATCATTTCATCATAATGCGGATCGGCATATAAAGAACACCAGTAATTAGCTAGTGCAATAGTAAGGTTATCATAGCGAATAATTGTAACACATTGGTCCTCACGAAAATCTGGAAAAATGCGAGTGCGTAAATTGTAACAAGCCTTTGGATGAATTTTGTGTGATAAAGATCGTCCTAAAACAACTGCACTCTTATTGGAGTCACTTTCCGCCATACACTTTTTGAAGTGAACATAGTGTTGATTTTTTAAAAAAATCTTTGCACGAAGCACAAGGCAAATAATTCTGACTAGAATCATCTTCAATGTGAGATCTTCTAACGACATGAAAACTTCCGGTATTATAAGAAGGATTTGTATTATGGATAAAGTCGCCCCTTTTGTGAATATTTTATATTAAACGTCTTCGTTCCACACAACCTAAGACAAGATTTTAAAAATATGAGATTTCCATACAAAGAAACTTAGTGACAAATGTAGTAGAATGGACGTTTTGTGTATGTATATAAGACAAGATTAACCTTTATTACAAACAAATGTGAGAAAGATCACTGATTAAGTTAAAAACACCAACATTTTTGGTGTCACCAAGAAAAATTTAGCCATAAACTGCACAGAACATATTTAATTAAAAACACTACACAGACTACTTGTAACAACCCATTTTGAGTTGTATTAAAATATACCGTAATTTAAGGTTTTTCGTTCATACAGCTGTAAATATAACAAACATTTTATTAATTAATGATTTGTAAATAAGTGGTAGGCAACTTAATTTGCATATCTTCTTAAGGGTGTATATTTCTTAAAGGTTTATACTCTCACTTCAAATTATTTTTCTGATCATTTTATTCGCGCAATGCGTCATCGTTGACATAATTCTTTGCGCAAATTTTTCGCGCACGGCTTCATCATCGTCTGATATTCTAGGCGTCCATTTGAGTACTTAATGAACCTTATGTTGAGTAGGAAGCTTTTTTTGGGTTTTCCACCTAAATTTAGTGAAAGTGCCATTGATTTGATGGCACTTTACTTTTACTTTTATTTTTACTTTGATTTACACTTTAATTACATTTTAAGTACGCATTTAATTTTACTGTTGCGTACGCTTTCATTTTATGATTGCAATTTTTATTTGGAAAATTTCAAGAAAATGCATTAAACGGATTATTCCATTTCATGAAGATAAATTTGTAAGAAATAAAATTCTAGTTTGGGTGTGGTTGACAACATAAAAGCATTGTTATGGCAATATATTGCACAACATTGACACAAGGATTACGTCATCTTGGTTTGCATTTCTGCATTATTTTTTATAATACCAGGGGTTCTCAAGAAGATGTACTATATTTAGTGACAGGTATTTATGATTTAATTAGTAATTTAAGGCTATAACTAGTTTAAGATATATTTTATATAACCCTATCATTTCAACTGTAAATAAACCTAGTTGTATATTTTTTATTATTTTTCATTTTGATAAAATTTTTAGTGTAGAACTCGGTTTAGTTATTCGGAGCATTATTAAAAATAACTTGGCGTCCGAGATCATTTTTATTAGTGTTGCATTGCAATTTTTTTTATTGATGTTAAGTTGAAATAACAAGCATAAATTTGTGGTAATTAAGCAAATCGAAAGAATGAACCACCCTACGTTAATTTACCGATTGAGTCGAAGGCATTATTTTTGGTGAATGGTTTGTATCTCCAGTTAGTTTAACGATTTGTTTTTGGAGAACTTTTTATTTTTATTACATTTATTTATTATTAAATTTATTATACCATTTACACCACCTTCATTATATACTACTTACCTAAAGGGATGTGTGATTAATAACTAATAGATTTTTTAAAGATTATGGTGAAATATGTTGACTATGCAAGCATCTATTTAGAATGATACATCATTCTCATTAAGAAGTGATTGAATTAAAAATAAAATAAATACATACATTACTAGATATACCACATTTGTTATGCAATTCTAGTCAATACAAAAATGTAAATATGAAAAATCGCTAACCAGGAGGTAATGACTAGAGCTCGGATTTATATGCACGAAAATTAGTTAAAATATGCGCATATACATGCATCTAAAACCTTTAAAATATGCACGTGATTCTGTAAAATATGCACAAAAATATGCAGAATATAATAATTATTAATAATTATAACATAATTATATATTAATACAATAATTATAATATTAATGACTAGTGACTAATGAGATAAACTAATAAGACAATAACAGACAATAAAAATCATGAATTATTTAGTTTATTGTTATTTACATTACCAAAACAGTTTAAAATTATATATTTTTCTAAATTCTGCATAGTAAACTTTTGCCTTCTATCGGAAAGTATATTCTTGTATATATAGGATTATATAATTTCATTTTCATTACATTTGTTTGAGTAGGTTAGAACACATAATTTAATATAATTCCATTGAATCTCCAAAATGGGAAGAAGAAAAAAAAACGGCGAAAAACTTCACGAATGTATAGAATACAAGTAATTTTTCATTTTCATTATAACAAACATTTAAATTGGAAAAATATGCAATAAAATGCACTCAATGAGTGAAATATGCAAAATATGCACAACATCATGTAAATATGTAAAATATGCAAAATAAAGTTGGTGTCAATCGAATCTAAATTATGCTATTCGTGTATAAACAAAATATTTTTGATGGCTTATTTATATTATAGAATATGCATTTTGCATATAATCCGAGCTCTAGTAATGACATCAATTTTACTACAGCTGATTCACTTTTGTGTGAAACCATCAAATGCTGAGGAAACTACATGTAAGAATTTTTACAATACATGCAAAAATATTTACGGGGTTGTTTCTTTTCACCATTAATAGAATCCACTAACAAATCAGGAACAGAGTCATCAGTATTAGGATTATATGCACGTAATATTATTTGTCTTCGACCATAAAACACATACGGGGAACGTTTTGCATTACGTATGGGGACATCATTTACCATTGTAGGAAGTTAATTAGCATAATCAATGTTACTACCTAAAAATATTATGATTGAAAGAATTCAACAAAAGCGATGCATTCCCAAGTTTACCACAGTGGCCATTTATCTCCTGTACTTCTTCAACATCAGATAAAATGACTATTTCATCATCTGAATGACTACTACTTGCACGTTACCGGATACTTCACTCTCTAATTCAACAACATGATAAGGATTGCTGGAACAGATTTCTATAGTGACATTGTCATTTTCAATATCCATTACATGTGATTGGTCTGAATTTGCAGTAAAATTCGTATCTAAAAAATAATTGTACTGAGAAAAACAGGTAATAGAGTAAGAAAATTACCACTGATGTGGTCATCGTAACAGATAGTTTCCACAGAAGAATAGAGCGATGGCTTACTGTATGTGTGTTCATTGGAGTCATAGTTAGATACCATAGAATGTTCCTGTTTATTTACAGAGTCTGTTTCGTTGAGACTTGCACACAAGGTATCATCTGCATGTTAATAAAGTACGGAAGATAACCTAGATGTGATTAAGAAAATTACCAACGATTATATTATCCAAATCAAGTGCATTGCGATAATAAAGTGATTCTTGATTGCAAGCCTGCCTTGTACAGGGAGAGATTTCAAATTGGGATACTTCATCACTAGTGTTCAATGCCACTGTTTCATCTTCTATTACATTGTATTGTATTTGTGAATCAACCTGATCAGTTTCCATATATGTAATGTCATCTACAAATGAGTAATGGTTACATGTGTGAATTATAGTGGAGTTTGTTACATCAAATTGCCAGATGTCGGTGTATGAACCATCAACAATTTAACACAAGTGATCAAACAATTTTATCGGAGTGCAAATTAATGTACATAATGCAATTGTTGTACTTGGTTACAACTTTGTACTTCCTATAAATACGAGTATTTATAGAGGTTTTTTAAAAGCTGCACTTTAACATAGTGGCTTTATTTTTTTGCAGCATGAGAGACAAAGAAAACAAGATTCTTAAAAGTGGTCTCGCTTCACTCTCTATTAATACAAACAGTATAAAGGCTCCCATGACACTGATGTGTATCGCTAAATGAGCAGAGAAGTATCATAATAGCCCACATTATATACTGGATAAGGAATATTCTATAAAAATTACCTTCAATTACATCTTTTATACGAGTCGTATCAGAGTCGTAAGCTTTTGTTACTGTGGCACAAGTGTCTACCCCATCTTCGCTTCGTCTATCGTTAAGTAGTATTTTGTTGCAAACTTGCTGCTTATCGTTTGCATTAAACTGAATGGGAGGAAGATCATTATACAAAAGTACGACAGGGGCCTTACGACAGATAGTGTATAAGATGCTTTTTAAGGGGGAGATGTCCTCTATAGGAGAATGTGGTTAAAAAAGATAAATTTGAAACCATACCTACCATGGTAAACAATAACTTTGGCAGCATAATATTTATGATCAAGCCATTTCGCCTCTATGTGTTTCACTTTTTCCCTAAGTGCTGATGTTTTGCAGATATGATATATTTCATCCTCAATAAATTGCACCAAAGCAAGCATTTTTTATTATATTGAAGCTTAAAATTACCTAAATTAAACTTAAAGCCTAGTGCAAGAAACAAAACGCAAGGCTAATAAAATAAATGGTATGCTTAATAAAACAAAACGCTAAGCGAGAAGATAACAAATGCAGGTGGCATAATAACAAAGGGGATAACAAAACGCAGCATGGTGATTGTACAGCATGTGAAATCATTACATCTAATTTATAGTAAAAACACAGCAACGGTACTCAGCTACAGTTGCACTCTCATACGAGCTGTGTGAATGCAACCATTGCCATTTTAGTTGGTATTTGTTGGCGTTTAAGATTATTCTTTACAGGATAATTTGCCATTTTTGTTCTTCTTTATTCAGTAAGCTAACTAGCAACTGTTGCAACGCTCTTAATTGATCTGTACTTAGGGACACCAATTGTAAATAATGCCAGACTTTTGGTGCTACAGACTGATTTATAATTATTTTCTTTGCCATCATTGAAGCAAAAAGAGCACGGCTCCTCCATTTAACAAGCGCTTGCGTAATTTTCTTATTCAGCTCATTTAACGTGTGGTCAGCATCTCTTTTTTGGTTATCAGTGAAGTTCACTCCAAGAATTTTGATGTTCTCATTGGTGAATTGACACCCAAGCGGCCTGTCTACTCTATTACGCCATTATCCTATCCAGAAGCCGATTGATTTTTCACTGTTCAATTTGGATCCGGATTGCCGTGAAAACTGTTTATAATTTGATTTAAGCGTTTGAACGTGAAAATTGATGCATCGTCAGTATATGCTCGCACTACTAGTTTGGTATAGTGATTTATTATGACACCTTTAAGTGATGCTCTACATAATGACAGGAATGGTTCTAAGACCAAGGAATAGAGGTCCGAACAAGGGGCATCCCTGACGTAACCCTTTTTGGATTAATACCGCGCTTGTTAGTAGTTGCCTATTCTTATGTGGCAAGTTGCATTATGGTATAAGGTTTGTACCGCATGTATAAAATAGTCCCCAAAATTAAATTCCTTCATAATATGGAGAATGTGCGTGCGTACGTGCGGGCGTACGCGTGTGTGTGTTATATCCACGATAACTCCAGAACGAAAACATCTACGTACTTAAAATGTATTTAAGCTTGTTTTTATCTTTGCTGGAGCTGATTAGATTTTGGAACAAATTCAGCGTCGGAGGGGAGGGAGGTTGTTAGGGGCAGGTTTTGGTTTTTATCAAATATTTCTAAAACAGCTGCATATTTCAAAGATATACAAATACCTAGATATAGAACTTAAACATATCAATTAATTATGTTCTGTGCAATTTGTTATAATAAATGTAAAACTATAATAAATTTTGAATAATAGTAAGTAGTAAGTTATAATAAGTAATGAAATAATAAATTCTCCAAAAAATACTAACCTTACACCACTTATAGTTGTACCTTAGACTCGGTGATTAACAGGGTGGGTTCAATAAAATGATTTGCTTAATTACCACTTACCCTCAATAATAAAGAATGTAAAAATGAATGAAATTATCTCGAGCGCCAAATTGTTTTTTTTTTTTAATTATCGGGACAATTACACCGACTTTACAAAAATGTAAAAAAATAACAATATAAAGACTATGTTTATTGAATATGAAATGTAATGATGAAATAATGAAGGTCTTAAAATTATGCTTAAAATACTAAATAAAACACTACATAAATACTTTAGATATTTTGTACACAAACTTTTCTTTTTGACAACCTCTGGTATCTAAATATGATTACGGAGAGGTTAACCTGCATGAAGTCATTCTTACGTCATCATGGTGCAATCTTGACATAATGTTATCAGCCGCACCCCAAACTGAATTTATCTTTAAAAAAATCCGTATAACTTTCTTCTTAAAACTGTTAAATCCACTTCTTATTGCATTATATGGAAGTATCCATTCAAAAAATTGCAGTCATAAAATCAAATATGTACTTAAAATTCAATTACGTTGTAAATTAAATTAATAATAAACGTATAATTAAAGTAAAAATTGGTAAAAAATACGTAAAGAAAACGTACAGAAAACGTAAGGAAAACGCCACCAAATTGATGGCGCTTTCACATAAATTTAGATAAAATCAAAAAGAAGCAGCTTCATGCTTCGACATTCAACAGGAAGTGAAAATGGAGGATTTCGAAGTAGATGATGCGGTCCTGCGCACAAGATATAGACAGAATAACTTAATGCCGACGCGTTATGTATCAGATAAGAAATGAATAAAAATTGAAGGCAGGATTATAAATCTTTAGGAAAGAATGCGCTGTGAAGATATGTAAATTAAGTTGCCTACCTCATACCAATATTGTAAAATAATTAAAATTTCTTGTATTTAGAACTAAATGAAGGAAAGATCCTAAATTGAGATAGATTTTATACAACACAAAAAAGAGTTGTTACACACCCCCTCCTAAAATTTGGACTCGGAGATCACCAAAGCGGAGATTCTAAACACTAAGCTAATAAATGAATTTAGTAAATTTTAAGAAAATAAAAAAATGTTAAACCAGAATGTAAAAATCTCAAAAATAGAAAAATAATTAAAAAGAAAACTAAGAACTAATGGGGTTTTAAATCTTTAACATGAAAAACACCTAATGGTTTATTATCAAAAGGAGTGACCAATCGGTACGTAGTTGGACCTAACACCTCAACAACTTTCGCTTCAATAAATTTTGGAGCTGACTTTTGACTATAATTTCTAGTCGCATCAGATAAAGTAAAATTCAAAAACTTGATCATCATTAAGATCATCAATACTCTTAATCATAGAAAAAATTGTCTCCGCAGAGTTTGCAACAAAAGAATTTTTACTAAAATCAGCTTTAATTTCAAATAAATGACAAAAATCTACTCCCAAAGTAATAGCAGTAGTAATAAATTCAGAAACAATAACTGAAATAGTTTTAGTAATACCATTAACAGTTAAAGATAAATCAACACTCCCCAAAATGGATTGTGAAGAACCATCAGCAATAATCAATGATGAAAAAGGTGAATTCCTATTTAATTTTAAATCATATTTATCAATTAAATATAAAGCAGGCTTACCTAAAATAGTTACGGTAGCTCCACTATCTAATAAAGCAACAACATTTTTATTAAAAATCTTTACATTAATAAAAGGTCTAATATAATTATTCTTTTCAACAAATTTGGAACAAATTTTTGGAGTCCCATAAAATTCCTTAACAGTAATCAACCAATCTTTAAAAACATGTTTGTCGGCCTCTGAAAAATCAAAAGGAATGTGTCGACTAACAGAATACTTCCCAATTACAAGTTTTTTGAAAATTTACAGTTCGGACAATTAGAAAAAGTAACATTGGAATAACCACATTTACAACAAAAGATTTTATCATCACCCTTATCACAGGTGTGATAGGTACTGTTTACATTTAAGACAGGTTGTTAAAGTCTTAGCTGTATTAATTTTGGAAATATTAAATGTTGAATTTGTACTTTTTGGTTTAGTACCAGTAGAAAAATTGACTTTCGGTTTAATATTTTGTTTGAATGTAGAGGAAGGTTTGTATTCAGATTGTTTTTGTGAATCTGTACAAGAATTAAATTTAAATTTGGAATTCTGTGCTTTTACTTGTTGTAATTTTTTACATAACTCTACTAAATGGAAAATATCATTAACATTAACTAAAGCTAACTGAGTAGCAAACCAAGGTTGTAAATTTCTCACATTAATCTTTAATTGTTCACTTTCAAAAGGAAGAACATCTAATTGTGAAAATAAATTAACCATTTCAGAAATAAAAAGGGTTGGAATTTCATCAAAAGCTTGTTTTCTATTGTTAATTTCATTCAATAAAACTTCGTCATGTCCTTCGGGTAAAAAGTCACTCTTTAATTTAGAAATTAATTGATCCCATGTTTGAATAAAAGGTTTCACTGCCCTATACCAAATTAATCCTTTCCCTGCAAATAAATCAACTCCAGATAAAAGCATCTCCGGCTTAGAAATGTTTCGTGCAACCATTAACTCCTCGCATCTTTGAATAAATGTAAAAACTTCCTTCTCACTACCATTAAATTTTAAATTTAATTTATAAACATGAACAGAACTTTTAGAAATTTGTAAAGTTTGCATTAATTTAGAAAAACCTTCAGCAGGAATATTAACTGAAGTATTAACATTGTCGTTAGGTGACATAGAAATATTAGTAGTGTCTAATTGTGGTAAATCATTATTCAATTCGAAGTTTTGATAAATAGATTCAATAAATTCTAAAGAATCGTTACATAAAGTTAATAACTGATCATATAAATATAAAAATTCATCATCAAGTGGTGTAATTTAATCATTTTAAGATGTGCAATAAACGAGTGTGAAGTCTAAGGTACTCTACTTTAGAAGGCTTACTTTTAAACAAATTAATCAACGATTGAATATTATGAAGTTTTTCTTGTAATAAATTCAGTTCTAAGGTTTGGCTAATTTCGACTCTCTTGTACGAATCAAATAAATTTGGAATAATCCTTTCTAAATTCAATTTACGTCTCAACAATTTGCGTTTCTCCTCTACGGTTAACCTTTCCACATCCTTAACATTAACATTTCTAAAGCTTAACTCTACAGACAACTCATCACTACGAAGAACATCCTCTAAATAATCTAAATTTGACATGGTAAAAATAATGTATAAACAATGAAATATCACAAATCGTAAACACTATAAAAATATTCAAATATAAAAATAATAAATGGTTACAATACCTTTAAATGGTGAACACTAACAATCGTAACTGAAATACACAAAAGTGAAAATAATCATAAATGGTAATAAAATCAAATCAAGTCCCTTGCTCGAGGCGACAGTGTTATAAAAAATGTAAAACTATAATAAATTTTGAATAATAATAAGTAGTAAGATAATAATTAATGAAATAATAAATTCTCCAAAAAATACTAACCTTACACCACTTATAGTTGTGCCTTAGACTCAGTCGGTGATTGACAGGGTGGGTTCAATAAAATGATTTGCTTAATTACCACTTACCCTCAATAATAAAGAATGTAAAAAATGAATGAAATTATCTCGAGCGCCAAATTGTTTTTTTTAATTATCGGGACAATTAAACCGACTTTACAAAAATGTAAAAAAATAACAATATAAAGACTATGTTTATTGAATATGAAATGTAATGATGAAATAATGAAGGTCTTAAAATTATGCTTAAAATACTAAATAAAACACTACATAAATACCTTAGAAATTTTGTACTCAAACTTTTCTTTTTGACAACCTCTGGTATCTAAATATGATTACGGAGAGGTTAACCTGCATGAAGTCATTCTTACGTCATCATGGTGCAATCTTGACATAATGTTATCAGCCGCACCCCAAACTGAATTTATCTTTAAAAAAATCCGTATAACTTTCTTCTTAAAACTGTTAAATCCACTTCTTATTGCGTTATATGGAAGTATCCATTCAAAAAATTGCAGTCATAAAATCAAATATGTACTTAAAATTCAATTACGTTGTAAATTGAATTAATAATAAACGTATAATTAAAGTAAAAATTGGTAAAAAATACGTTAAGAAAACGTATAGAAAACGTAAGGAAAACGCCACCAAATTGATGGCGCTTTCACATGAATTTAGATAAAATCAAAAAGAAGCAGCTTCATGCTTCGACATTCAACAGGAAGTGAAAATCGAGGATTTCGAAGTAGATGATGCGGTCCTGCACACAAGATATAGACAGAATAACTTAACGCCGACGCGTTATGTATCAGATAAGAAATGAATAAAAATTGAAAGCAGGATTATAAATCTTTACGAAAGAATTCACTATGAAGATATGCAAATTAAGTTGCCTACCTCATACCAATATTGTAAAATAATTAAAATTTCTTGTATTTAGATCTAAATGAAGGAAAGATCCTAAATTGAGGTAGATTTTATACAACACAAAAAAGAGTTGTTACAAATTTAACGGCAAAAAAATTACTAAAGTAGAACTTAAGTGTTGCTTCAAATTTTATATCTGAATAATGATTAACTTTATAAGAAAATTTGTAGACGTATTTTTTAAAGAAAATTTAATTTTACATACCTTTTCTTTATAAAGTTTTTAAATGTAAAGCGAAATAAATGTAAAAATTAAATAAATATGATTGAAAATGCTTAAGCTGTATTATCGGTGTTTTTATAGAAGCGGGAGGCTTTGAAATTTGTTTGGTGAGCAACTAGATGTCTATTACCCTTTGTCTGTCATGAAGTTTTAAACGTTCGTTTGACATAGATTATTGTTTTTGTTTTTACAATGTTGCCTATTTTCGTAATGAACTTATTATAATACAGACTGCGTAATTATCCTAAAAAAATTGTTATTAAAATTGTTTCATTTCTTTTAATTTCTATTTTGTATGTTGGAAGGTATTGTTCCACGCCAGATATTTAATATGAAAATTAAATTTGTATTTTAGTGCATTAAATCAGTATTTCTTTTCTGGAGCTATAAATTAACTTCGCGTACGTTGACCTTTGTAAAAAGCGTTCCTTTTCTTTTACAAAAGTGAGGACGGACGCTGTCAGAATGAATTCGTGGTATTTTGCTTGACGAAGGAAGAATGTGAAAAGTCATTAACAATTCTTCCGTTAAAAATATTAAATGTGGTTAACATAATACCTGATACCGTTCATAAAATTGTTTGGTTTTGAAGTTGTAAAATATAAAAAATCATTTCAGTTTCTACGCTAAAAACATTTCTAGAGTATAAAAAATTCCATTCAAAACAATCGAGTTTAGAATGTACCGGGTGGTCAACTAAGAACGGCCGTCGGCCATATCTCAGGAATGGATTATAGCACAGGTTCGAGAAAAAAAAATTTTATAACAAAAGTGGCCTCGAGAAACGCCTGGAAATTATTTTCAGAATTGTAGGTCCACCGCTAGAGGGCGTATTTGACAGTTAAAATTTTAAAAGCAAAATTTTTCAAAATTTACTCAATTAAGGGCATATTAAAATTATAATCAGATTCCTCGACAAATTCTGCATATTTTTATTTGACAAGTTTTAGTCTATCTCTTCAAATAAGGGTGGGGAGATGAACCTGTTACGAAAAACCCTTTAATTCAGGTTCTGCTTGACCGATTTTAATAAACTTGATGTTGTTTGAAAGAGCTTTTGTTAAACAATAGAAAATTTGTAAATTTGAAGCAATCTGATTAATAACATAAATGCTAGAGGGCGCTGTTTAATATTTTTTAATATTGTGTTTTCTCTTTACAATTTTAAATGGAAGCATAAAAATTTAAGTAGGTCTTTAAAAGTAGACTAAATTAGTAATAAAACAGTGAAAACTGCAAGTCGATATCTTTTCCTATCCTGAGATATCGTAAGAAACAGGTAAATGGCGGAATTGTTCTTCCAACGTCTAGTAGGCTAGTTCGCGTTAACGGAAATTATTAAATTTAGCCTGGATGAAAAGATCTTACATTGGTCTGCAGTAATTTAAACTGTTATCATACTAATGTTATGGTTGCCGCTAGATTACCTAAATGTAATGCTGTCGCTACTAACAATGAGAACAAATTATAAAATAATAATGTGATAAATCTAACAATTAAAACCTTAAATAAATAACTACGTAATTAGTGTCGCCCTAGATGTTCGAAATGTCGTCCATCATTTTCAATGCATGAAATCAATCGCTGACGGGTGGAGAGAACAGCAGTTTCAATTTCTGCCCTTGAAATACTTCGTATTGTCTGTCGTATTCTTTCAATCATGTCAGCTCTTGTTGTGGGTCTATCGGCATAAACGAGATCTTTTATTCGCTCCCACAAATAAAAATCTAAACAGTTAGGTTTGGAGACCTTGGTGGCCAAATTAAACTCACGTCCTATTCACCTTTCAGGGTATTGATCTAAGAAATTCCGAACATCTCTAGAATAATGTGCGGGCACCCATCATGTTGCAAGAACATGTCACGACGAATGGCCAAGGTACGTCTTCTAAAAGAAGTGGCAATTCGTTGCTTAAAAATCTAAATATCTTTCTCCATTAACAGTCTCATTAAAAAAGGCCCAATTATTTCTCCACCTAGAATCCCGCACACACATTTACAGACCAACGACCCTGATGTTGGACCTCCTGCATCCAGTGGGATTCGTTTCAGACCAGTAGTGCATATTATGTCGATTTACATACCATCACTATGAAAAGTAGCCTCATCTGTCCACATAATTCGTGAAAGTATTTCAGGATCGTCGTGTATCATATTTGAGAGCCAGTTGCAAAAATCCAACCTGGTATCGAAATCTTGAGCATTAAAACTATGGTGTAGGACCATGTGATATGGGTGCAATCTAAAATAGTATATATTATAAAGTAATCAATCAATAAGCACATTGAAGTCCTTCGTTGTTAGTAAACGAAAATGACTTTAAATGCATTAACTCTCGTAATGTTATTACGAATTTTTTCGCCGGCCTCTCATTATTTTTATTATTGGTACCTTTTACTTTACTTTGCCTCATTTAATTATCATGTTGTTAGTTAAAATCTATTCACATAGCATAAGATAATTTCCTTAAATAATTTGTTGTTTTATTGAAACTGGACATAAACATATAACGACAAACGAAAAAATTAAAACATTTTATCATTATAATACCGAATAAAACATGCATTAATAAATAAGTAGTCACCTGTGTTCTCTTAAAATATTTTGGACGGTGGTTCGACATATACCCAAGTCTCTAGCTATAGCTCTGGTGCTTGAGTGAGCTAAAACATCAATAACATTTTCCTCTGTTCTACCTCTGCGTTGTCTTCGGTATACAGGAAGATTCACATTTCAGTAGTACGCACACGGTGTGCGAGTCGGAGAAAACTCTTCTGCTGTGATGCCGTCTGTTTGAGTACTGCAGTGCATACCTCTAGCAGCAACGGTTACATTTCTCATACATTCAAAATAAACTGGCAATATCAAATGCTTCTTCGTTTGTAAGAATCATTTTGGCACGAAAAGATAAAGAAAGTCTATTAAATGCAACACGATGAATAATTTTTGACATATGCGTGAAAATCGTAGCTTGCTTGTTTTCAACAGGGAATTTATTTTATATCTTGCATGGCCCTCTTTACTAATTTTGTTGTCATCAGTAAATCGTAATTCATATTTTAAACTGTATTTGTTGTTGCTGAGCAAATATCGGTGTTTATTGATATTTTATGCTTTTGATTTACTAACACATCGCTTGAAAACAAATATAACATTCTTATATAATTAAAAAAATGTTAGATTTATCACATTATTATTTTATAATTTGTTCTCATTGTTAGTAGCGACAGCATTACATTTAGGTAATCTAGCGGCAACCATAACATTAGTATGATAACATTTTAAATTACTGCATACCAATGTAAGATCTTTTCATCCAGGCTAAATTTAATAATTTCCGTTACCGCGAACTAGCCTACTAGACGTTGGAAGAACAATTCCCGCCATTTACCTGTTTCTTACGATATCTCAGGATAGGAAAAAGATATCGACTTGTAGTTTTCACTGTTTTATTACTAATTTAGTCTACTTTTTAAAGACCTACTTAAATTTTTATGCTTCCATTTAAAATTGTAAAGAGAAAACACAATATTAAAAAAATATTAAACAGCGCCCTCTAAATTTTCTATTGTTTAACAAAAGCTCTTTCAAACAACATCAAGTTTATTAAAATCGGTCAAGAAGAACCTGAATTAAAGGCGTTTTTTCGTAACAAGGTTCCCTCTCTCCCCCACCCCTTATTTGAAGAGATAGACCAAAACTTGTCAAATCAACAATATGCAGAATTTGTCGAGGAATCTGTTTATAATATTTAATATGCCCCTTAATTGAGTAAATTTTGAAAAATTTTGCTTTTTAGAATTTTAACTGTCAAATACGCCCTCTAGCGGTGGTCCTACAATTCTGAAAATAATTTCCAGGCGTTTCTCGAGGCCACTTTTGTTATAAAATTTTTTTCCCCCAGCCTGTGCTATAATCCATTCCTGAGATATGGCCGACGGCCGTTCTTAGTTGGCCACCCGGTACATTCAACAAGTTTAACTTGTAATACAATATATGTATAAGCCGGGCGCACATTGAGACGCAGGTGACGCAGCGTAGCGTAGAGTAACGCAGTTTTCTGTAATCTATTAGTTGGAATTATACTAGCGCATATTGGTAGGCAGGACAAGGTAGAGCAGAACTTTGCCTGTGTTGACCTACGTCACAGTTTACTGCACACGTGCCACGCGCGTTTGTAATATTTTCCATTTAAATTACGCCAGCCTAACATAATTTCCTCCATTTTAATTTTAATTCTGTATTTTATTTTTGCGATGGAAGAGTCTATAATTGAAGCCGTCCGACATTACAGTGCCTTATATGACGCTAGTCATGTCGACTATATGAAGACAAAAAAAATTAAAAAATGAGATGTGGGAAAAGATAGCAAGTGAAATTAAATTAAAAATGGTAAGTACCTACCTAGTATTATATTCAAAATTAATTTAGATTACGTACCTAGAATATTTATAATTACAATAGCAAACAAATACAATAGTTTTCATAAAGTTGTATATATTATAATATAATTTATCTACACATCAAATTATTTAGTATTTACCCCTAGAAACACTATCAGTTTGCCATGGTACGCTTCTACTGTGGTAAAATAGTCCGTGAACTTTTGTCTTACCCAAAAAGCATTTGATCTACTTCCCACTTCTACTGTTGCTATTAACTAATGGCAGTAATTGATTTTTAGGTATTTCATTTTCATCACTATCGCCCTGCATATTATTTAAAGTTATTGTTTCATTTCTTAAATAATTGTGTAATACACATGCTGACTTCACAACATTATCAACACTTTCAATTTTACTTTCAAATGGTCTTCTAAACACTCGTGATGCTAATATGCCAAAAGTGCAGTCGACAGTTTGCCGTGCTCTGGTAAGTTTATAATTAAAAACTTTATTTTGAAAATTGTCCGTAACACTTCTCTTTGGATAAGGTCGCATAATACTTTCACATGGTGAAAATGATTCATCTGCTACAAAAGTGTATGGTAATATTTGATCATAATTGGTTAACGATGGGAGTCTTAAAGTTTGTTTATTGAGTTTTTTGCTAATGTACCGCTCGAAAATATATTGGCGTCACTGAATCTTCCCATAGATCCTATATCTATACTTCTGCAGTGAGCGTCAACTAATGCCATTAGAACCACAGAAAATGTTTGTTTATAATTATAAAATGGAGTACCACTTTTAGGTGGTTTTTTAATTACAATGTGTTTGCCATCTAGGGCGCCAATGCTGTGTAGAAACTGTCATATCTGTTCAAAATCATTCGCGATCGATTTCTACATTTCCGTTGTGGATTGTGGTAAATATAATGGTTGCATATTATTCCATATAGCAGTAGATACTTCATTTATAATTTTTGAAACAGTTCGATCTCCCATTCTATAGCTAAATGCGATATTTTTGTAGCTATCTCCTGAAGCTAAATACCTGTAAACAAATTAATAATTAATATTATTTAATTCATAATAATTATATAGTATAATAATATTATTATTATTTATTATTAATATAAGAATTAATTTAAAAAAAAACTTCATTGTAATCTATTGTTACTACAGGTGATACAGGAAAGCCATGTGGACTAAACTCAGATATTGTTATAGAGATGCTCTACGAAGGCAAAAAAATTTTTAAAAGTGGAGCTGCAGCTGAGGTTATAAGACAATGGAAATTCCAGAAACAAATGGAGTTTTTGTTGCCGTACATGGAAAACAGGAAGTGAATTGCCAATGTACTTGACAGCGATAATGAGCAATCTGATAATGCAGACACTGAAGTTAATGAAATTTTGGAGGCAAATGATTTGGAGACACAGACACCAATCTTGGAGAATGATTATATGCCAGATGAAGATAATGAATTGGACAACAACGACAAAGAACGAGAAGATTCTGTTGTAAAATTAAAAGATAGTCCTTCGTCAACTGGAAGGAAAATTACTTTCAAAGGACCATGGAAAAAAATGAAAAAGAATGATATAGGCAGCTTAATTCAACAGTCTATAGCCAATCGCGAACAACGGGCAAAAGAAAGATCAATTGAACGCCAAAAGTTGGTAGACTTTAAACCTCCAAATGATCCACTTTACCATTTTTTTATGTCTATGTACCAAATGACTCATAAAATACCACCGGCATCTCAACTTACTATAAAAAATAAAATATTTCAAGTTGTTTCGCAAGTAGAGTCTGATCTTTTGAATTTTCAACAAAATGCATATCAAGAACCTCAACAAACACAACGTAATATCTACAGTCAACCTCAACCTTTTACTACGTGGTCAATTGGAGAAAATTCGTCTACATCTCGCGGAAGTTCAATGTCCGAAACTGGTGAAAACCAGGATAGTATTGTACATTATATCAATACTTATACTGAATAAGTTTTTTAAGTCATTTAATTAATTTTTTCATATTACTAATAGTTTACACAATCTTGTTAAAACATGTTACAATCATAAAACGTTATGATTCAATTAATATTACCTACGAGGGATGGGATACTATTTATCTATTGAGAATTGGCACACTGGTATTGCCAGGTGAAATTTGTCACTGTCATCTTAAAGTTTGAAATTTTGAGGTTATACGTACTCAGAACGTTTTGTCGTGCGAGCACTATTGTGTTGTTTACAGTAAGTTGAAAATTTCATCTCAGCCAAAATATGGAATTAACTCGTGAAAATTTTCTAGTTATGATTTATTATGACTTTCGACGTGGTTTAACTCAAGAACAATGCATTAATCAACTGAATTCAACTTTTGGCGGTGAAGCGCCATCCACAGCCACTGTATATCGCTGGTACACTGAATTCAAACGTGGACGTAGTTCGCTCACGGATGAAGTTAAAGAAGGTCGTCCAAAATCAGTCGTTGTGCCGGAAAATATCGATGATGTGCGAAAACTAATTGAAGAAGATCGCCATGTGACGTATCACGAAATCGAGAGACGTTTAAGCATTAGTATGACCAGCATACATAATATTTTGCACGAACATTTGTGTGTTCGGAAGCTGTGTGCAGGTTGGATTCCACATTTGTTGACAGATGCTCAAGAAAATGCTCGTGTCGATTGGTGCCGTAAAATGATTTCAAAATACAACTGTGGTGCATCCAAAGCGGTATACAACATCGTGACAGGTGACGAGGCGTGGATTTATGCATATGAGCCAGAAATAAAAGGCCAGTCCACAGTTTGGGTGTTGCAATGTGAAGCAAAGCCAACAAAAGTTGTTCGTTCTCGAAGCGTTAAGAAGCAAATGGTGGCGTTTTTCTTCACGAAAACCGGTCCTGTGGTAACTGTGGCTCTCGAAAATTAAAAGACCGTTAATTCAGCGTGGTATACGACCATTTGTTTGCCTGAAGTTTTCGGTAAATTAAGAGAAACCAACCCAAAACGACGAATCATTTTGCATCACGACAATGTCAGCTCTTACACATCACATGCAACAAACGAGTATTTGGACACACAAAAGATCGAATTGATGGGATCCGCCTTACAGCCTCCACTTGGCACCCAATGACTTCTTCTTGTTCCCACTAATTAAAGATAAACTGCGTGGACAACGATTTTCATCGCCCGAAGAAGCAGTTGAGGCCTTCAAAACGCATGTTTTAGACCTATCATTTTCTGACTGGACAAAGTGCTTTAAAGGGTGGTTCAATCACATGCAAAAGTGTATAGATCTTAAAGGCGATTATTTTGAAAAAGCAATAAAATATTTTTCATCAAATTCATTTGTTTATTCTTTCTATTCTCAATCCATAAATAGCAACCCTCGTATGTAGGAACTCACAAATTTTTCATTTTTTCTCCATTCGTTAGTTGTATATATTAGATCGATTATAATCAAAGTGTTAATATATATGGTATAATGAATATAACGTGTTTATTTTTTGTTCTTTATTCATTCTAAATATACATCCTGTTCATTGTTAAAATTTTAAAAAACATACCTTAAGGAGACTGCGAGTTTTTCTTCAGGATCAATAGGTTTTTGAGGGATCTAGGAAAGTTTACCGAAAACAGTTTACCGAAAACTGTTTACCGAAAGACAATTAACCGAAAGGTGAATTTACCGAAACAACAATTGGTCGAATTACAATTGACCGAAAAACATTTTTACCTAAGCACAGTTTACCGAAAGGAATATTAACCGAAAATGTATCATAATGCTATGAGGTACGTGCAGGTTATATATCTAATGACATACCATTATATAAACGAACTTTTCCTTCACACTTTACCAAGGCTTAGGACTTGCAGCTCAAATTGCTGGCGTGTTTAAAAAGTCGGAAATTAATTCCTTAGTCATTTATTACTCCCATACAATAATTATGTTTCCCTTGCAAGAATAAACATTGATATTTTTAAATATTAACTATCTGCAGAATATCCGAAATCATTAAGATATTAGAGGTATGTAATATAAAATTTGTAAGCGAGCATTCAACCACCACAAAAAAGTAAACTGTGATCTAAATATTATAATGAAAAACTGTACGACGCTGATAAGCTGATGTTTTTAAAGGGAATCGCTTCCAATTTAAATTAATAATAATAAGGGTTTTTTAAGTACGCACGTATTATTTCAACGCAATGAAAAGTATTATTAAAGCTCCTTCTTTGCATATTATGTCATTTTATTTAAAGCAGCGTCGGAATTTTTTCGGCGGGAAATGACCGTGAACCATAATCTTCGGTTAACTTCTCTTTCGGTAAACTGTATTTCGGCAAAAATATTTTTCGGTAAATTGTAATTCGGCCAATTGTCCTTTCGGTAAATTGACCTTTCGGTTAATTGTCTTTCGGTAAACTGTTTTCGGTCAACTGTTTTCGGTAAACTTTCCGGGACCGGTTTTTGAGCATTACACCCAAATGAATAAATAGTATCTCGTATTAAATTAAGAACTTCATTGGATTGATTTCGGTTTAAGCGGAAGTAACTGGAAAATTGTTTGTCAGAAAATTCCGACGACAAATTGAATTTTCCATGACTTTTTCGTTTTTTTATAAAATTACTTTCGCACAATTTTTTACGTGTACTTAACAAATATAATAAAAGAAGTTCATGAAATTCATCATCAGAATCTGATTCAGAACTTAAATTTATTATATTTTCTGCTATCATTTCACTCATGACTGGGTGAATGGTGACACGGAACTGCGTAGTAATATACGCTCACATAGGTCACACAGTTTTTCCTGCGCTGCGCTGCGTCACCTGCGTCTCAATGTGCGCCCGGCTATATAAGATGCGAAAATGTAGCTGGTTTATATAATCGAGCTGGTAGTGTAGTGATGACATGACCTGCTTAGCACTCGGGAGGTAATGGGTTCCATTCCCGTTACCGTCAACCTTATACGAGATTTTTTCAGGGGGTTTTCCTCATACACATGTAGCGGCATGGTCACTGCGTACATGCACACCATGTGCGGCTGCTTAGGCGAATGCTGTGGTAGTATTTTCCCCCTCAGAACCCTAACTCCGTTCCTTCCGATCCTATCCTGACCACACCCATCCTTAATCCCACCATGCATATATACGTAATGTATGTATGCTGGAAATCCATGGTTATGGCTGAAGGAGCTCGGAAAGCTCGAGCAGCCCGCCCTCCCTGTTGGGGAGGGAATGAAATACGTGGCCTTTTCCAGCTGGATTATGTAATATAGCATTTGCTGCATTGTAAGCAATCGTTAAAGAAGATAAAGTATGCATGACCTTGTCCACTTCTTTTTAAAAAGACTGCTGTCGTACGGCTTGTGGTTGCTACAATACAAAAATATTTTACACTCAAATCGGAAATTATGTTCACTCCTTATTGATCTTTACTCTTTAGGTAATATTAATAGTGCCACAAAAACTACCTTCCAATCGTTTTCTAAGTATGAAGGTCTAAGAAAAAGTAAACAGTAAAAAAGGATTTCAATTATTGAAAGCAAAAGTATCCTTAATGCATAAAATTAGCATTGGAAACTAGAGTACAGTATGCATATTCAAGAAATAACTCTAAATTAAAAACACATTTACTTATTATGATGCAAGAATATCGTAGTTCAATTACATAATATGGCTATATTTATTTAATGTAGTATAAAGTCATGGTTAAAAACGATAAAATTATACTCGACCTTTTCCCATCTTTTTTAACAGAAAACTACGCTGTTTTCATTCTTGTAAATAATATTGAGATGTTTTTTAAGGTAAAAATATGAAATGTGTAGGCAAAAGTGCTAGAAAGAATGTTGTTACGCTACAAAATGTTTTGGGCTAATAGAAAATTTTCTCCCTTTAATAGTCCTATAGTAATGATAATACTGTCACAACAATGTCTTTCCATAGTTTTCAAAGTATGTGGTCTAAGGAAAAATCACAAACACCGAAAAATTAATTTAATCTATTGAACGCAACTATATATTTAAAACAAAAATTAACATTAAAAATAATGAACTTTAGAATGCATACTCGACAAACAAACTCATCCTGTACATAATTTGCTTCTAAACATACATTTACAATATAAATTAATTGGTACTTTGCACGTTCGCGACCTCTGTATCAAACATATGCAACAAGTTAAACGCGAACAGGTGTCGGGCATGAAATAAGCTCGCACTAATTTAAAAGTACTCGAAAATCTACTGGATATCCTCTTAGTTCACTACATATCCTCCTAATTATAGGCCCGACAGCTACGAATATCCAAACAGTCCCCCCTGGATATATATATATATATATATATATATATATATATATATTGTCCCACCCTTCACAACCTATAGTTTTCAAGTCTTCTATCAGAGAACCTAAGTTCTTTGACGCTACATCCATAGTTTCACCTCGGTGTTGAAGAACTCTGTTGACATTGTCTATTGATTTTAAAACCTGAAAGAAAAAAAGAATTCGTTTGTTTCCTTATTTTAAAAACATGACGTCAGTAATATTTAAATTGCCATCATTATACTGCAACTGCACGGAAGATCATTGCACTTAAATGTAACAAAAACGAGACCTTCGCTAACGCTTACTATTTGTAAACAACTGACAATGTTCTTTTAAATAAAATAACAAAAACAGGATATCAATTTTTTTGAAAAAGCCATTTATTGTGGCTAATAAAACACAAACTACATGTTTGACCTTAAACTGATAAATAAACATAAAATTAAACGAATATATGGTGTATAATGAATAATAAATATATATAATATATATGATGTATTCTTACCTTGAACCAAATAGAGGCAAGAAGAAGGCAGTTGAAGGTTTTGAAATATTTTTTCAATCCCTCAAGGTCTCGACGACATTCAGAAGATAGGCTCAGTTCAGTCAATGCCTCCAGTGCTTCTATTATCCCAGGAAGGTGAGCTGCAACTGGTTTAACGCTGTCTACTCTAGCAGACCAGCGAGTCTTCGACATTGAGTGAAGGGAGCTTGGTATCTTTCCTTTCAAAATTTCCCATCTTTGGGGTCTGAAGCTAAATATGTTAAACAACTTTTGAACAGCTCCAAAGAATGTTACTGCTGCCACACAGCTCTCCACTGCTTATTCTCCACACAGATTCAAGGAATGACAAGTGCAAACAGAGTAAACTGCTTCACTGTTAGCAGACAGAATTCTTGCCTGAGCTCCTTTGTACGCTCCTTTCATGTTACTCCCATGGTCTAGCTTTGACCCCTACAGTCTTTTAATGGGTTGTTAAACTCCTTTAGCTTATCTAAAATAAGCTCTACAATGGCTTCTCCACTATTTTTGGTACAGTCGGTAAAGCAAAGTAGCCTTTCTTCGACTTCGTAAGACTGAGTTTCATTTTCAGTCAAATAAACGTATCTCAAAAAAAAACGCAGTCTGTTCAACATGTACAGAATCTGGTGTTACATCAACTATTACGGCATAGTATTTTGCCATTTCTCTTTCTTCTAAAATTTTCATCGTAACTTGGGCAGCGCAAAGAGTAATAAACTCATTTTGAATATCATGAGACAGATGTTTCACTTGCATTCTTTCTCCCTATTCTTGAAACGAACGGACTCTATTTAAATGTTCATTCAAAACTGGATCTTAATTTGCCAGCAGTTCTAAAATTCCTAAAAAATTGCCATTTGAAGGGTCCTCGATTTTATCACTACTGCCCCGAAAAGCAAGTCCTCTTTCGGCCAGGAATAAAGTGACATTAAGAAGTCGCTTTAAAAGATCACGCCACTTGTCCTTTTCTTGTTGAATGGAGTGAAAGATTAAGTCCGTTAGCGATTTCTAATTTTTTGATTTGATCACCTCTGGCTTCCACTCAACATAGCAGCTTTTATGACTGGAACTACTCTCATATTGTGGCACTTTATTGAAGAGTTTTTTCCAGCGTTTTTCCGCAGAATATCCTTCAGAAAGAGCGAACTAAGATCGTTTTGGCTGGGACAACGTACTGAATATTCTGCAAGGAAAACCGTAAAACGCTTTCTTAACCTTGCTCCAAACAAGTTAATCACGAGTAATCAGTTCACCATTTGTAAGTTTCTTTTGGAACACCGACATGAGAACGGAATAGCCTACCGAATCCATGGGAAATTGTCCATGAGGGTATTTTAAGTTTCGGCTGCTATCGAAAGCAGGGTCGCCTACATCAACATATTTGTCTGGTAAAAGTAAAGGCGGTTTGTGGCCTTTGATAGATTCAATATTCGTAGACGACACAGACTGAATAGGACTAGGAGTCCCTGTTTCAGTGATGGGAACTGGTTCTTCCTTGTTTGATTCGATTTCATTTTGTTGTTGTTCATTTGTAGGTAAAACAACTACTTTATAACTATTATTATCGGTGGGCCTATTAGTAATGTTACTTTTTTCTATAACTGACGATGATGAAGGAGGACATTTTAAAAACTGTCCAAGCGATAGCTGGCTTTTCTTCGATGCTATTTCTTTCAACTCCCTGTCTTCTCTTTCCTTCCTTTTTTGAGCACCTGATTTGTGTTTGTAATTGCAACTCATAGTAGGTTTCACTATACGCATTCTAAATTATTATTATTAATTAATTAAATTCAAACTGACGTATACAAATCACACAAATCGTGGCGAATCACCAACACATCGTATTACTATTGGATTAGACAATCGACTGTACAATGGAAGCATTATTTTCGCAGTACAGTGCGGGAAAAACCCTTCTTCGCACACGCGCTTCATAGATTGTTGTGCAGCATTGCCAACATCAATTTTTCAAACAGTAAGCTTGCAACTTAAGTTTGTTTTGTGATTTGTATGGTATAAATAAAAAATCAAGTTAATTTTAATAGCCACACACATTTCCAGTTTCCCCGATGGAACTGAGTGAGGTAGGCCTCGAATTCTGTACCAACCACAAAAATTTACATTACATCATTGGGTCCGGGACGGGGCCCGGGCTCCGGTGCTGTAGCACCCCCTACACCGGCCGTGCTTCCAGTATTACGCAAATTTTGCACTAAATGCGGAAAAATTCTCACATCGCGTAGACGCCGATCTGGATATCAAGCTGAGTATACTCTCTTAGCCAATGCCGCATTTTGAAGACATTCAAAATATACCGCAATCAACAGCTTCATCATTTGTAAAAGACATTATAGGTAGTTTTAAGGACTTACTTGTGCAACAAATATAAATTACAGTCTGTCAAATTTTAATATTTGTTTACAAGTTGATTTTAGGTATTTGTTTTTTCTCAATGGTCTACTCTTAATATTCTGCCTATTCTGCACTTGCACATTCTACGCATTGATTATTACGCCCCTACATGATTTTTTTAATTTTTGAAATTATGAAAATTTTTATTATTTAAAACTTATAAAATCATGAAATTTTTCATTGAATCATGAAAAAATACAAATAAATAAGAATAAATACAGGTGTATTACCGACTTTTTAAAATTTTCTTTCTTTGATATTTTAGGGTATGAATAAGATATCGAGATGCGTTCTTCACTAACCTATTTAGGGATGATTTCATCTCATTTTTATGAAAAAAAGTCATATTGTTGCATTTAATTTTTTAGAGAATTTTGCAATTTTCTGATATTATATCAAAAAACGCGCTCTAGCGACATCACTAAAAATTAGACATATTACAACTAAGATGGATTTGATGGAGCAATAAATGCTAAGTTTATTAAAATCAGTTGAGTCGTTTAGGAGTTACAACTGTTTATTTAAAAAATCACTCCCACCACTTTATTTTAATAGATACGTCAAACAAAAATTACTCGAATAAAGCTTAACTTTAAAAAGCATATAATTTTTTGGTACATTTACTAGGTGGATTTCAGTAATAAAATCTCTTTAAAAGTTTAGGATGGCGGTTACGCCCCCTGGCGGTCATCTTGCAAATTTGAAAATATTTTTCACGGTCTTTTTTGGCCACTTTAGTAATAAAATTTTTTACCGCAACTCTCTACGACGAATAATTTCCGAGAAACAGCATTTTGTGTTCTTATTGGCCGCCCGATACATATTTTAGTTTTTTTTTCTTACATATATTCCGCCCTATAGTCATAAGTAATGATCCGCATACGTGTAGGCAACCAACATCCCACTTCGCCGATGCCACACGAAAATGTTTGCATGGAGAAGAGGTGCAGTCAATTTTTTACTATATTTAGTATTAATTACAGAAAAACAACAAATAATATCGTTATTATCACAATTACGTATTTTTAATATCCGGTGAACGTAGTATATTTATGTGACACAATACAGAATCTCTACACAATTTGTGGAATTTACTTAACCCGCCATTAGTCGCTAGGTTAAAAATCCCATCTCTAGTCGCGTGTGAGATTTTCTCTCACGAATAAAATTTTAAGAAATAAAACGCTGTTCTTTTTAAAGATTAGTTTTAATTGCAAATTTAACCTTATGAACAGTTGTAAAACATGATATTTTCAATGTTTATAAATCTTCATCAGATCCCATCTCTGAGGTACAGATTCGGCAAGAAAAAATTGTGTGTTCAGGACAAATGTGTCGCTGACAAGTTCTACATACTTTCTTGACTTTTCTATTTTTTCGACGAGGACAGAAGTTACAAAAACTTTCATTGACATTTTCAGGTTCTCTTACTTCTTCTAATGGTAGTTTTGCTATTTTGTAATGAATACGTGTGTTACGTATAATAAATTTTGAATAATAATTGGTAAGTTATTAAAAGTTAATGAAATAATAAATCTCCAAAAAATACATACCTTACACCATTTATAATTGTGCCTTTGGCTCATCGGTACATTAACAGGGTAGGTTCACTAAAATGATTTGCTTAATTACCTCTTACCATGAATAATAAAGAATGTAAAAAATGAAGTTATCTCGGGCGCCAAATTGCCTTTTTTTAAATTATCGGGACAATTAAACCGACTTGACAAAAATGTAAAAAATAACAATATACAGACTATGTTTATTGAATACCAAATGTAATGATGAAATAATGAAGGTCTTAAAATTATGCTTAAAATACTAATAAAACACTACATAAATACCTTAGAAATTTTACACACAAACTTTTCTTTTTGACAACCTCTGGTATCTAAATATGATTACGGAGAGGTTAACAGGATGAAGTCATTCTTACGTCATCATGGTGCAATCTTGACATAATGTTATCAGCCACACCCCAAATTGAATTTATCTTTATAAAATCCGTATAATTTCTTCTTAAAATTTTTAAATCCACTTCTTATTGCATTAATTGGAAATTTTCCATTCAAAAAATTGCAATCATGAAACGAAAAAAATGTACGCAACCATAAAATCAAATGCGTACTTAAGATTCAATTACGTTATAAATTGAATTAATGATAAACGTATAATTAAAGTAAAAATGGTATAAATACGTAAAGAAAAACGTCAAGAAAACGCAAAGAAAACGCCTAAAAAGAACAAAATGCTTTTAATTTTATGTAAATGTATTAAAAATATCTCTTACCACCAAATTGATGGCGCTTTCACATAAATTTAGGTAAAATCAAAAAGAAGCAGCTTCATGCTTCGACATTAAAACGGAAGTGAAAATGGAGGATTTCGAAGTAGATGATGAGGTCATGCGTACAAGATATCAGCAGAATAACTTAACGCAGACGCGTTGCTTATAGAATTAAGTCACGATGCATTGCGCAACTCAATGACTAGAAAACAGTTTATGGGAATATAAATCTTTACAAGAAGATATGCAATTTAAGTTGCCTACCTCATACCAATATTGTAAAATAATAAAAACTTTCTTGTATTTAGAACTAAATGTAGGAAAGATCCTAAATTGAGGTATATTTTGTACAACACAAAAAAGAGTTGTTACAATTTTTCTAATAGAAGTTCGTAAGCTGTATGGTAAGTTTGTAATTTTGGACCGGCTTATTAGGTGACGTTTTATTAGCAAATCAAATATACACGCCTAGGCGGAATGGGGTCGTTGATGTTATTATAAAGTTGTTGATGCCACCAATGTTTAGCATTGAAAAATATATCGTCAATGGCCATCTACAGCTTATTCTTGCAACCGAGTATAACGCTTTCATTTCGTCAACCACGTCGACTGCACCCTTAGTTAAGTTGTAAAAACTTATTATTTCGGGCTTTATTTGGTCTCCTGTCTCTTCATCTATGACAGCGCCGTTATGCATAGTAGACAAAAGAAGTACATTTTTCTTCATTTTTTTTTCGAAGGAACGTATGAAAACAATACAAACTCTTTTGAAAAAGCAAACATACTACACAGAAATGGTCGTTCCTTGATATTTGATAATTCAAGGGGAATCTCTTTCTTATT
Source organism: Vesta saturnalis (assembly GCA_036346205.1). Taxonomy (NCBI): domain Eukaryota; kingdom Metazoa; phylum Arthropoda; class Insecta; order Coleoptera; family Lampyridae; genus Vesta; species Vesta saturnalis. The sequence continues at coordinate 2,914,509 of JARFJB010002516.1, forward strand.
TCTTCTCAACGTTCCAACAATGGTGATGTTGTGTTTAACTTTTAGATCTATAGCCAGTGGAACTGAAGTAAAATAATTGTCCATCGTGATGTTCCTACCGGTATTGTGAATTGGCTCTATAATCCTTTTCACTACACTAGAAGCAGTATTTTCCACTTTATATTGACCTTCGGGCTGTTTCCTGCGTAAATTTCTAGATTAGAGATATAAAATAATCTGGAATCGACCAGAGCGTATATTTTAATGCCGTATTTTGCCGGCTTGTTAGCAATATATTGCAGAAATTTACAGCGACCGCTAAATGCCTCAAGCATTTCATCCACAGTTCCATATTCACTAATTGTATAATGCGATTTACAAAGCTGAACAAAACCATCAAACTGTTTTCTAATAGGGGCCAAATTATCATGAATTATCATGAATGTTGTCAAATCGTAGAGCACTTAGTAGTGTATAAAATCTTCTCTGGCTCATTGTTGCCCGAAAACATCCAGGAGTTGTTCCGTCGTCTATCCAAAGTTCAGAAATATTGACATGGTTGCTTTTTTTGATACCCGCTAGATATAAAAGACCAATAAGAGCACTTAGTTCATAAAAATTAGTTTCAGCACAATCTCTTTTACGGCTATAGTTATTGCGCTTTCTTTGAAGGTATTTATTAGTGCAATCCACCACTTCTTGAATCGATGCATCAGGAAAGAAAAGTTTCCAACATTCAAGCGGCGTTTTTGCATTACGTGCTAAGCCTTTTACACCATGCAAATATATTATCAGGTTATGGCTTCGTGTACGACCTCTAATAATGGGGTTATGCTTTAGCCATTTCGTCACTTTATCTTTGCCAACGTAAATGGAAGCATTTTGGAAAAAGGTATCATTAGTGTTTCCATCCATTAATTCACCACTTTCCTCAAAACTTTCTTGTTCTTGAATGCCTTCATTACCCTCATTTTCTTCGCAATCGGTTTGGCCAGTATCTGTATCGTGTAAGCTGTGTTTGCTGTGGTTGTTTGTCACTTTCTGGTTCGTCAAAGGAGATCTTCAAGAGGTTGAATATCTTCCTTTGGATCTGAAAATAATTTATTCTTTAAGCTTTAGCTCAAAAATAAAAAATCAAACACGAATTGGAACTGAAATTGTTCCATGTCGTAGATTTTTTTTTATGTTGAGCCTAAAACAAATAATAGTAGATTGTATCATTAGGATTAAAAGTGCCACTTTTTGTGACTAACAATTCTTTTCATTGACGAGGCGAATATATATATATATATATATATATATATATATATATATATATATATATATATATATATATATATTATATAGTGAATCACGACCGACGCCACGGAGTTATGTTTTTTTAAGTGACACACCCCGTATATTATTTCATTTTCGAATTTTACATAAAAAATAAGTAGCACTTTTATAAGGGTTCCCTATACCTACATACAGAGTGTTTCAAGTTATATCAATTTTTTTGAAAATGTAGGGTTTTAGGAAAAATTAAATATCTCCTAATAAAATTAACTCCAACAAATTTACTCTTAGGTTTAAGTAAAATACTGTTCCCTTAGTGTATTTATTGACTGAATAGTAAACACCTCTTTGCAGGGTGTTCGATATGATGTCCATCTTCTTGAATACACAGTGTGTACTTTTTTCCAACGAACATCTTACGTTTTGCAACATACTAGGGATGACCGTTTCAAAAGCAATTCTGATTCTTCTTTTCATATCATCTGCAGTAGTGGGAGGTGTGCTGTAAACTAAATTTTTGATATAGCCCCAAAAGAAGAAATTCATGAGATCGAGGTGGCCAGGCAATTAGTCCACCTATCCCAATCCATTTATCAGGAAACTTACTATTTAAATATTCTCTAACAGAATGTGAGAGATGTGCACGTGCACCATCTAATTACAACCACATATTTTGTCTAATATTTAAAGGAATACTTTCTAAAAGTTCCCAAAAGGAAGGAATTTTTGACCATTTAAATTGCCATCGAGAAAGTACGGGCCAATAACATGATTGCCAACATTTCCACCATACACATTAACACTCCATCGATTTTGACGATCGACAGTATTAAATAAATGTTTCTTTTCGGGGTCGTAATAATGGAAATTGTGCCGATTCACTGATCCATTATAGAATGTTGACTCATCGGTAAATAATACATTTTCAAAAAAATGTTCATTGTCACTAACTTGATCATATACCGGGTGATTCATGTCGATGGTACCTTAGACGTTTACGGAAAACGAGACATGGGATCTTTTTGAAAATTTGGTCACTTGCATAGCTGGCTCGGATATATCGATCTAAAATATTTTCAGCGTTGCGACGTTGTCGCTTATGTGGAAAAGTGGCATCACCTTTGATATTTTTAATGAGATGCCTTGTATATTATTACATTTTTGGTTTCGCTATTACTTTTAAATTATTTTTGCCTCACACATTCCTATGCCTATCTTCAACCGTTTTTGAGTAATTAATTAATTTCCTTATTTTTTGGCCAAAACATGGTTTCAATCGAGTGTTCATTATTGTGGTGTTTGAATTTGTAGAAAGTTGAAATTCTTGATGCACTTTATGAATAAGCTGTTCATCAGTTCTGCTTAACGAAATTGGTTCCATATTGTACAGGGTTGTTCGAAATTCGTTACGTTTCCGCAAGGTACAAAAATGCAGAAAAGTTTATTATTTCAAATGGGACACCCTGTATATCATCGAATATTCTGATAGACAATTGAAGTTCCTTTAAAATGATATATCATGTTGCTATACTTAAACAGTAAGGTTTCCGAAATAGAAGCATGTTCCTATAAAAATCGCACTATTCTGTCTTTTCTGTCACAATTAGTGCACTAATAATAAAACAATCGGGTGTTTATTAACGGGAGAAATTTGAAAAGGGTCAAAATAGCAGGGAATTACTACACAATTCAAGTTTTGATAAAACTATTTATTTTTCATGGACCATGTGACCAAATTATAGCGAGAACATGCAGGAAGTTCAACGAAATGTATCCTAATTTGCGACCAATGGACAAAAGAAAGTTTGTGCGATTATATAATAATTTCATTAATTATTAATACCTACTGTTATTTATAAAAAAAGAACGTCAAATAACAAATTCAGTTAAACATGAATCGCAATGCAAATAATATCAAACAATAACTAACAAAACTAGAAAGCATTTACAATAAATTTTCAAAATGACGACCGTTGGTTTCCAAACATTTCAGAATACGAATAATCGTTGATGAAATTGTGGCCCGCCTTATCTCTGTGGGATCTAGCTTTTCAATGCTCCTGATAACTCGTTGACGCAGGTCTTGCTTCGTGAGTACCGGTGTCATATAAACCTTCCTCTTCAAATTACAAGTAAAAATCAAGAGGTGTGAGGTCGGGTGATCTCGCAGGCCAATTCCACGGTCCTAACCGCCTGAACCACCGATCGTCGAACATTTGGATCAACTCTTCAGTTACTTCTGCAGAGCAATGAGCTGGTGCTCCATCCAGTTGAAACCAGCAGGTACGATAATCTTCTTATGTTAAATTATCCAAGAAATTGTTCACTACCGTTCTTAAAATTTCGAGATATTTTTGAGAGTTCAAAGATTCATCATAAATATAATAACTTATTTTATTATCTTTCAAAAGACAAAAAACATTGAAACCAAACTTTTCTTGGAATCACGTTTCTCTAACAACTTTTGGATTTTGGTCTGCCCAGAAATGTTGGTTTTTTCTGTTGAAAATGCCTTCCCTAGAAAATTTAGCTTCGTCTGTCCAAATTATTCTTTTTAAAAAGTTCGGATCTTCTTGGATACGGATCAGAATGTCTTCACAAAAGCTTATCCTATTTTGATTATCTTCCGGTTTGAGAGCTTGAACTGTCATATACTTATATGCGTGCATCTGTTGATATTGAAGAATCCTTTGAATGGAAGCATAAGATAGGCCTAAATCTTCTTCTGCACTCCTTATGGAATCTTGGGGATGAGCGTGAAAATAGGCCAGAACGTTTATAATATTGTCCTCGTCTGAAGTGATATACTTTGTTCGTTCCGCAATCGGTTTCGATCCATAATTATTGAAATTATTGTATAATCGTACAAACTTTCTTTTGTCCATTGGTCCCAAATTAGGATGCATTTCGTTGAACTTCCTGCATGTTCTCGCTATAATTTGGTCACATTGTCCATGTAGAATGAAGAGTTTCATCAAAACTTCATTAGAATAATTATTGCTTTCCATTTTAATACTTTTCGCTACTACTCTTGTTAACAAATGTGGACACGTGCTAATATCAAAAATACTGATGTCAGAATTTAATAATGTCAAAAAATCTTGACACTTCATTGTAACAATACAAACATGTAACTTACTGTTTAGGTATAGGAACATGATACATCATTTTAAAGGGACTTCAATTGTCTATCAGAATATTCGATAATATACAGGGTGTCCTATTTGAAATAATGAACTTTTCTGCATTTTTGTACCTTGCGGAAAAGTAACGAATTTCGAACGACCCTGTACAATATGGAACCAATTTTGTTACGCAGAACTTATGAACAGCTTATTCATAGAGTGCATCCAGAATTTCAACTTTCTACAAATTCAAACACCACAATAATGAACATTCCATTGGAACCATGTTTTGGCTAAAAAATAGGGAAATTAATTAATTACTCAAAAACGGTTCAAGATAGGCATAGAGATGTGTGATGCAAACATAATTTAAAAGTAATAGCGAACTCAAAAATGTAATAATATACAGGGCGTCTCATTAAAAATATCAAAGGTGATGCCACTTTTCCACATAACAGACAACGTCGCAACGCTGAAAATATTTTCGATCGATAGATCCGAGCCAGCCATGCAAGTGACCAAATTTTCAAAAAGATCCCATGTCTCGTTTTCCGTAAACGTCTAAGGTACCATCGATGTGAATCACCCTGTATATATATATATATATATATATATATATATATATATATATATATATGTGTATGTGAAAATGCATAAATAGTATAATTATCATAGCAAAGTAGTTTAAAAGGAAATAGGGCAAATGGGGTATCATTTCAAAGGAAATTTTATGTAGAATTTAATGCTTATAATATTTTTAAGATATATCCTTGTATAACAAAGATATTTAAAAAATGAATAATTTGTAAATTTCAGAAATATGATCAACCAATCAGAATTAAGTGCAGGTTTGTTTGTATGGTGTTGCCGGAAACTATCTAAACGTACAAAAACAACAATTATCAATAATTTAACACTTAGATAAGAGGAAAATATAAAATTTAAATTTAAATTAAAAAAAAACAAAAATTTAAATTTTAATTTTAACTTTATGTTTGTCTTATCTAAGTGTTACATTATTGATAATTGTTGTTTTTGTAGTTTTAGATAGTTTCCGGAAATTTTACATAAGCTCTCACATTTTATGTTAATCGTTACTGTATAGTAATCTTTTGTCAATGTTTTATTTTTTAAGTGACAAATTTTATTGTGTGTGTATGTTTAACTTTAATTTATGACTTACGTTAGGTAGGTGTTTCTTTATTTATATTTATAGTTATCCAAACATAATTATTCATTCTAATTTTAGCGCCTTGATAATGGAATAAAGGTGTTTACTATTCAGTCAATAAATACACTAAGGGAACAGTGTTTTACTTAAACCTAAGAGTAAATTTGTTGGAGTTAATTTTATTAGGAGATATTTAATTTTTCCTAAAACCCTACATTTTCAAAAAAAAATAATAATATAACTTGGAACACTCTGTATGTAGGTATAGGGAACCCTTATACAAGTGCTACTTATTTTTTATGTAAAATTCGAAAATGAAATAATGTACGGGGTGTATCACAATATTTTTAAAATGTTGCCCATATTGACTTACATAATATCACTGTATTAGAAATTAACGATTATTATGCCGCTTCGCCGTAGAATTCCGTGGCGTCGGTCGTGATTCACTATATATATATATATATATATATATATATATATATATATATATATATATATATATATATATATATATGGTTACACGCTATCTCACTTTCTTAATAATGCTAAGCTCTTGCACACCGATGCAGATAGTCTCATATACTGCTTTTTAGTTCCTGACATCTATGAAATTATCGAATGTTTATGAACATGTTTTGTTTGATGGTAACGTAATGAAGCGATACCAACATCTGATAAGGTCCAATAAACATGACAATGAAACAGAGTAAAGCAATACTTAATCCTTACGATGATAAAGGGTTACTAAATTTTAATTTCACTGATACTAGACCGTGGGGATATAACTTTACATAGCATTTTATATTCCTCTTCTGTTTCAGAAAAAAAATTTATTATGAGCAATCTTAAAAATAAATTTCAGGAAGAACTGTGGTACAGTACTGATCTAATCTACAGAAAGGACCTGAAGCGTTCTTTGATGGAGAGTGCTCCCCTGAAAGCTATTTACTTGTACTGAATACTTATATTATAAAATATTATTTTTCCTGACGAGTGTTTAACTGTGTGCTATAAACTCAAATTGTGTGAATGAAGTTATTATTAAGACATTATTTGATAAAAAGGATCTTAGACGATATGAATTTACTTGGTGGCATGCCGCTTAAAATGTACGTATACAATTTATTATGGGGTGATGATTCATTGCGTATTTAGCCAAATGTTAAATCTAGCTTAGAAAATATTAATTCTGCTTATAACTATTACTACTAAATGTATTGAGAAAACAGCATATTATGCTAATTACAAGTGCCTCGATATTTTGATAGAAATATTATTAGAACAAAACATCACATATATGTTTCAACCGCGGGAAAACTAGGAACAGCAGAAAATTTACAACTGGATATTAGGAAACATTCATAAAGGTGAAACAAATGCAAATCCCAGCTTGGGATGGACATGTAGACCAGATTCAGGAATATGGTCACCAAGTAGTTTAAATGATTATAGAAGTACTTTAGGTTCACTATATAAGAATGAAATTTTAGAAAACATTGTTTATTAATGTAATATTTAAAAGTTAAGTTAAATGTCTACGTATAAAATTATATCGTCTTCGACGTAATGGTTCATAAAAACGGCGAGCTCGCGTATAATAGATAACTGTATATTTTCCGATCATGTGTGAGACTTTCTGACTGAATGGCTATAGAAAATCAGGCCGTAAAGCAAAAGCTTCGTCGCCCATGAAAACAAAAGGTAGTTGTCGTTCACTGTTAGAAAGCTTTTCAGGAGGGGGTATATTCAAAGTTCCGTTTTTAACTTGCTATAAAATAATGTGTTGTTGATTACCCCATCATCGGAAATACGACCATTTGCGTCAAAGTCACATAATAGAAACTCGTAATTGGCATTGCATATTGCCATCAATACAAGGCTGTTATACTGTTTGTAATTTCAAAAGTAGGAACCAGATCCCGAAGGAGGATGAATTCATATATGCTTCCCGTCGACGGCACCTAAACAGTGTGGAAAGTTCAATTTTCGTTGGAAGCCACAAGTAATGTGCTTCCATTCCTCGTCGGTCGATGGGAAAATAATATTTTCAGTTTAGATTTATTTATTCTTTGTAAATGTAATACATATTTGGTTTCCTTATTACAGAGCGAAGAGGGCGGTGGTGACGAAATAACAACCGTGTATGAGCAATTATTTGCCTCAACGCAAACTTCGTCGCAAGCTAGCTACGCCAGGCCACGAAGGAAACGCACGTAACAGACTACGACGGTGGATGAACAACCCTTAATATCCTGAATTTTGATTTTTTGGGCAGAACGTATTTCTTTTTGCTTAAAATACCTAGGAAACATCTTCTGAAAATGAAACAACTTATTTTTTTCCAAAAAATGTTTTTTTTTGGAGATATAGGGTGTTACATATATGTAACTCTAGGAACATATGAGAGCAAAAAAAAAAATAAAAACCGTAACATGGTAACTCTTTTTCAAAGTGATAAATTTAAACTTAAAAATAATAGGTAATCACAATATCTCTGCGAAAATCAAGTTGCGGAACAGAGTTATTATTTCCTCTATTGTAGAGATACCATGCATTATGGATACTTATATCTACCATCAGTAAATAGACACCTCCACCACTTCTTTGAACGAATGGAAATTCGATACCTAGCAACGTTCTGGTCCATCAGATCGGTACCTCCCATTGAGCTGTTATATTTTTCAATTAGATTAGGCCGTGGAACATGCATAATCTTTTTTTCGCTTTGGGAAAATCTTTTCACATATGATATCGGTTCAACTCCATAACAAGTTGATGCAACCGTTACCACGTTATTATCTATCCACCGCACAAAAATAATCCACTCTCACGGTCCAAAACGGAGTAATGTTTACCTCGAGCTGTTTTGTCCACCTTTTTTTTGGCCAGCAGTGGAATTTCTCTCTTACTGTCCCAGTGCACCAGATACCAATATCTCGCATATCTCGGAGTAAGGTTGCACTCGTAAACAAATTGTCTGTATATAATTTATAGGGCATATTTCGTTTAGTTTCTGGAAATTCTTTTAACATGGCAACCATTGGAGCAGTTTATTTGCCATAGAGGACTTCGTAATATTCACAGCTTCTAGGATTTTTGCACTGGTATAGATCAAAGTTGATTAAGTATCGTCCTTTAGTGTTGAGAGACCAAATTTTGTACCCAAAGCGTATAGGTTTTCCCCTTATGAATTGCTTGCAGGAATGTCTGCCAAAATATTTTATCATAGATTCGTCATAATTTATGTGCTCTTCAGGTACAAAGTGTTTTAGAAATTTCTTTTTTAGCTTATCCATCAATGGGCGGATTTGTCTGGTTTATTGTTATCAGCCAAGTGAAGAAACTGTATAATTACTTCAACTCTGTTTTTCCGCATAGCATTTTTCACCATGTCATTCCCAATGTCACTTTTGGAATCCCAATAGAATCGCCTCGATGGTTTCACGTCATAACCACTTAGAACCAAAATAGCCTAAGTACATTTTATTTCCGCCGAAATGATCTTTGGGTCTGAAACATTTTAAAAAATAGCGTATTTTCTAGTTTCATCCACCAAATATTCAAAAATATCGTTATCCCAAAATATTTCAAATACTTCATCAGGAGTATTGTTAGCAAACTTATGAAAATCTGGAGGGAAAAATGCTGTACCTCGGTCTTGTAGATCACCACTTGTCCATAGAAATGTTGTTTGCTTTCCTTTTCCCTCAAGCTCGCTATTGTCTAGATCAAGACTTGTATTTTGTTGCATATTGTGACTATTTATGCGGTTATTGTTTCGCAGTAAAACTTCTACCGGGGCACGAAACTGGCGTCCAGTAAGTATGTCTAAATCACCCATATCTTCCTCATCTCCGGAATCCTCATCGGTCAAGGCACTAACATCTGGGAGCTCTGTGTAAATAGCAGTTACATCTAACTCATCATCGGCGTACGTCATTTCTAGAGCTTCTTATAGAGAAAACCCTCGCCTGAAAATAATAATTCTAATACAAAAGAGCCTGGCAGCAACAATTATACCCCCCCCCCCCCCAGCAATAATATGGCATGAGTCTATAATAAGTAGAAGAAACATAAAAAAACCTAACAGAACATTATATAAAAAATGCTTGTATATTATCCTAGCGTTACTTATATGTCACACTGCAGTTCTGCAACGAATATAAAAAAAAAACATGGAATCCATTTGTAAAATTAGCGTGTTACTAAGAAAGTTCAACTATTTAAGAATGTTATTTATCATTTTTAGCCACAGTTTATGAGAAAACATAAATAAAATAATACTTACTCTAATGTGGGATCCATTTTTCACGGTTTTTTAAAACAACACTTAACAAATCAACCTATAGAACACACACAACACTCTTATATGTCGTCAACAACGATTAAAAACGTTTTTTAAACTATGTAAAGAGTGTAACTATCGACATCTATGATATAAAAGCAACTGTACAAAAGATTTCGTCATTTTTGCGTTACTTATATGTAGCGCTAGGATATTAAGGGAAACGCACGTAACAGACTACAATGACGGTGGATGAACTATTAACTACGATTGGGCGCAAGTTGGAAGGTCCAGAAAACAGTGGCGATGAATTTGACGCAGTTGGGAAAAGCGTAGCATGCAAATTAAGGAGACTCTCGGAAACCTCAGCACGAACAGGAGTACTTTCTGAAAAAATAATTAATAATGTGCTTTACTATGCTCAATTGGGTTACATAAACGAAAATTCCCGTTTTGCACTTAACAGTCCTGCGGAGGCACAGCCAAACAATTCTGTTCCTCATTCACATTTAGGGCAAGGCATTTCGGCCTATATCCAACCACAAATGCAGAACAGCACAAGTGCAGAATGCTACTATAACGAACGCAAACACCACGACCGCATGCAACTATGTTCAAAACTTTTTGAGATATGGTAGTGATAGCAACCAATGGGAATAACGACCTAAACAATAATTATCGAACTGACTATACTGAACATATTACTTTGTACTGACTTTCATTATTAATAAATGGTATAACTTTTAGTTGTCTTACCTTCAAGTAATCAGGTTTCAATACCGAATATAAAGCTTCCCATGTTTCAGGTATGATACGGCCTAGGGCTTGAGGTGATATTATAGTTGTAAACTTTAGATCCTCATAACTCCTGCCGGTTGCTAAGAATATTAAAGTAGTCGTTAATTTTTCATGAGGTGTTATAGCCGGTCTCATTTGGGTATCAGACTTTTCTATTAGAGGACTTACAAGAGCTAACAATTTTAAACAAATGTCTTCGTCCATTCTTAAATAATTGTGCCAGTCAACAGGTTGTAGCCGTAATTCTGATAATAAGTTCACGTGCGAATATTCACAACGTTTTAGCAACCATTCCTTCACCCATCTGGATCCAGATCTTTTGGTTTTTGTAGCACTTTGTTTTTTTTATTACTAAACACGCCACTGTCATCAACATTAAATCTTGTCGTGATGCCATCGTACCCAAAACTGACGACTTACCCGTTGGTGTGCCGTTTCTGAGTTTTTAAAGATTTAACTTATCGCAAGAGTGTGCACTCAAGCCCGCGCATTCTTCCCTCTGTGTGAGTGGGTCGCTTTATATGTTGTGTTGTTCTCGCCTTTTGCGCGCGTTTTCTTGCTTTCAAATTTCCCGTGATCATGTACCGACCAATCAGCACACTTCACGTATAGTTTACAAGAAAAAAAAATCCATTATAACTAATCATAGGTTTCAAATGCATTGTGGAACGTAACTCGGTTAATTTTTGATTAAATTTCTAACCACTTGATCAGAGTTAGTGGAATCGGCCCTAAAAGGAGCATTAAAAATTGATTAATTGTTTCGGTCGCATCGGTAACCAGAACCAGAGCCGGCAATTTTGACTGTCAGAATAGGATGAGGATTAGTGCCGATGTGTGACGTCATCATAGCTCATATAAACAGGTATTTTATAAATGCTTTAAATATCACCTTCAGAATGTTAAAAATAAAAATTCAAATCTTGATAGCTTCTCTTTTCATGACTAGTCCGGAAAATTCAATGTTCCTGCTCCAAAATGTTTGAGTAATTGACCAGAAAAAATTATGTCAATCCTGGTAATTTTTCATATTTGGTATCTTAAAATGATATTGTTTATTGTTAATAAAAGTTATGCAATGTATATTTGTTTACCATTGCTTTTAGATAAATCGCAAATATTTATAAAGTATAAAATTGCATATTATCTACTACACTTATTTATAAAACACGTAATTATTTTTACAACTCGCCAATTATACATTAACGCACGTCAAAACGTAAATGTTTACACATATTATCTAACAAATGCGTAAACTTTGGTCTTTTAAACTCATTTTTTATCATAAAACTCATGGCTTAGGAATTAAAACTCATTTTCAACCTTGAATACAATGTGATATAACATTATCAATAAACAAATATAGCAAGTATACAAATGATGTAACAGTTTAATGAAATATACAATTGGTAAATAATTAATATTGAATTAATTAGTTTACGATTAATATATATTGAATTTTTCTCTTATCATAAAATCGTAATAATAAATAAACACAATTAGTCTCCTTTGTTCCTAATTAAAGATAATTGAACGTTCTATTCAACGTTTATAAAAATTAGATAAAGGCGGTTCGCAATTTCTCTGTGATTCATTATCCTACTGTACAAAGTCGATCTGATTGTATTTACCTTTGTTATTAGTTTAGTTTTTTTTTTTGCTTACAGTATTGAACAATTATGTCAAGTATTCGATGAAGTAAACTCTAATTAAAGATGCCTGAGAAGATCCCAAAGGATGTGAAGTGGTACGATAAATTTTCCTACAGTATTGTTACTTACACAGAGTATTTTTTTTATAAGTAAGTATTGCTTTTTAAACGTTCTTGTTCTTAATTTTGTACTTTAGTTTAGGATTTAAAGTTGCATCAAGACCATGGACAACAATTTGCATATGTTGGGGTGTTGTTTTATTATCAGCATTTGGATTTTTTCGTTTTCACCAAGAAAAAAATCCACTCAACTTATGGGTACCACCTCAATCTACATTTCTTTATGATACTCATTGGTTGATGAGTAAATTTCAAAATGGTTTTCGTATGGAGCATGTCCTTTTTGAAGCGCCTGATATCTTGACGCCTGAAGTTTTCATAAAGGTAAGGTTTATTGTATGTAAATAAGTGAATTATTATTATTAAACAATCGCGTTAGAATTTTTAAAATCTAATCAACACCCAAAGCGTTTTGAGCACAATCTAACCTCCACATTCATCAACATCGAGTAAAGCGAAATTATAGTGGCGTAGGCAGGAGGAGGAGTGTCCACCTACCCCTCTGACGAAGGCAAAGAGCACCACATTGATGTTACGTAATGATGTATATTACTGGCCAAACACACATAAAGCATCAGTCCGTAAAGGTAATGTGCGGGCAACCGCATACGTCAGTGGTGAGGGTGAGGTTCTTACTTAATACTGCAAAAGGACACTCGTCACAACCCCATAACGTCAAAAGAAAAAAAAATGTCTAAAAGGCGCCACCTGTTAGATACACTGATAGCGGTAGAACGTCATGAACTAGATCTAATAATGGTCTAACAAGAAACCATAATGTTCACTTAAAAAAATACTTTCCCCCCTGAAAATTCTACCCCAAAAATATTTACACCTAAACTCCAATGTAACCCTAAGCTTCATATAAAAACCACAAAATTGAGATAATAATACGAAAACTCATTAAATATTTCGATAAACTTCAGCGTCAAAATTATTGGTTCTAATAACCAAAAAATAACTGATCAAAACGGTCAATTAACTCCTAAACTCGGAATTTACAATAAACAACTCATTTCCAAAACAAACTGCTTACCGGTTGTGGCAAATCCAGGTAAATCCAAGAATTGCAGTTGATAGTCGATTCCTATAAAAAACTTCAAAAATATGTGCGACTACTCCCAAAGGTATCGCATGTAAAAATAAACAACTGATCGGTCAATGACCGATCTACGTTACGTTATTATTCAAAACATCTCTTGAAATGAACTTATTACCACAATTAAGGTAGCAAATACTCTAGTCTAGAAATTCTCATTAAACATTACGTTAAATCTTTTGTCAAATAATAAAGGAAATTATACAATTAAAAAGTTGCCACTGTAGAATTTACAAACTCCAAAATTCTCGTAAAATACTGTAAATTGACTACAAACACGAGCTACGATATTTTAAATTTTGATTAAACGTAAAATTAAAAATAGCGTTTTAAGAAAGGACAAAGATTGCAATAATATCAAACAGAAATGAAATAATACCATCTAATCATTAACACCTTTGCATATTAAAATAAAATTATGCATGATTTCACTGACCATTGGGTGTGTTGATGTGGCGGTTACAAAAACACAGAATTTTATGTACCTAATAAATAACTCCAAAATGAATCGGAGTAATAATAAATTTCGTTGAACACATATATTTGACAATCGGTAATATGTAATTTTAGTTAGCGAAATCAAAATAAACTACAGATAAAAACCATATGACATAATTAATCTACGAATGAATACGCTTTATGAACTGAATTGGTGTCTACACGTTACTTAGGTAAACTTAAGCAAAAGGCATATTCATCCGTCTAAACAATACAAATGAACACTTCGTTAATATCACACAAGTAAATTCTGGAAAAATAGTTACCTCACAATGCACAGAATGGTCAATCGAGACTTCTCACAACGAAACGGCAATAACTCCTTCCACAGCTTCTTAATTCGTAAATTAGCTTTACACAAACTTTAGCAAACCGTTCTTTGATTTACATGTACACATTTATTGAACTTTATATTTATAGAAACTAATTAAGCGTTCTATTTACAGCAATTTCATTATTTGTTTGAGGTCCGCTGTGTATGCACAACTATGATTTTACTAGTTCAGCACAACTGTTCAACAGAGTAAAGGCTCAGCACTTAATAAAAAGCACTAGAACCAATTCTATGACCCGAAATGTCACTATTGACAAACGAAACGATATAATGTTACGGTAAAAATGCTCACTAGGACAAGGTGACAGATAAACCTGGTTTTTGCACGGCTAGCTCGGCGTGCGGATGAGGGTCTATCGCGAAAAGCAGTTTCTTCTCCGTAGGATACGCCATCTACCAAGGTCGTAATCGGGGAAATGTCGCAATAGGTCCCGGTAGGCGCCAGAATATTCGAAACGAAATTAACAACGGTACGTGGTGGTCCGAATACCAAATCGTAATGCTCGTAGATCCAGGTGTCCGCAATGCTGCTTCACCTGAAAGGCTTCAAAATCTGCACCTTAATCTGATAAACTTACCACCGTGCAGCAATATTCAAATTCAATACTCAATACAAAACACTCAGATTCCCACTACGTTAACTTACTAATCTTCCTTAAACAAATCAAAATGACACATACCAAACTGACTTCAATTCGGTTACAAAGCTTTTCTAAACCGGTAAGCTACGTTACGTTAACTTAATCTTTGTAACAAAACAAAACAAAAAAACTCCAAACTTCTCTCATTTAAAACTCGGCGACATTTCCTATTTGAGCAATATATCATCATCCTTTGTCAAGGCTTAATATTAAAATAATTACTCCAAAATAGTAACTAAGATAAACATCTATTAACTCGAAATAAAACAATTAAAATTTAAACAGCACGTCAATTTGGATAAAATGATAATCGTCTACTCTTAACCTTTTACCTCATTGAATTCTGGCCAGTAGCAAAACTATCTTAAGTTAAATAGTATCCTAAAAAAATTCTATAAACCTGAATTACGTTCGTACGCAAATCTTACATAAAGAAATTAAGGTAAGATTTTATCTACCTCCATGCATACAATATTAATAGTATCCTAAACACCTTAAATAGCTTCTAAATCGACAAAAGAAACTGTCCGCAAACGTTAAACAAAACGACACAATAAATTCAACAATAATTACTTCCAACAGATTCCTTCGTTAACACCCATTGCATAAAATATGCCACATAAAACACAACCAAATTTTATTCTCATAGGTCGCAAGACCAACAAACAGAATATAAATTTAATTACCTAGGTCACACAGGCAACTAGGAGATGATCCTTGCTCCACGAAAGCGTCGTGTAAGGCTCGAGTGGGCCTACGGTCTTCGGTGTTACTCCTTGATGACTTCAATACCGACTCGCAGTAGATCGCTACCGCGTATTCAACTCGATTTTAAATTAGTTTACAAAATTCTCCAGAATTGACACCAATAATGTCTCGTAACCTAATGAAGCAGTAGTAACTAGATTAGATCACTTTAATAATTTCTTTTAACTCAAAGATGTTAAGGTTCGACTAAGAAAACACTCAGCAAATTGTTTTACACAACTTAAATTAGTAAGTTTAGTTACAAACAAAACAATCTTAATCAGTTGGTGTGGTTGGGTGTTCGTTCACTACGTTCACTTAACTTTTAGGAAAGGGGTTCTCTAATTATATCTCGTTAATCACGAAACTCAGTAGTCTTCGGGTTCGCACTACAAAAAACACGAACCCAAATTTCTATCATAAACGCACTCGAAGATGCCGTTATTCTCCAATAAACTGAATTAATGAACAAGCCCGGTTGAAATGTTACTTCACAAAAATATCCCAAACTTAGTTTAATTCGACTAATCTTGGAAGTCTTCAACACTACTTAAAGAAATTTCACTAGGAGCTCGCACAATTATGAAACCCCAAATTCCGCTAGTTCGAACGACTTTCCACACACACACGACTCCACGCGTCAAATGCTTAGGGCAAAGTCCTTTTCCTTTCAAACTCACTTTTCCGCCATATTAAAAAAACGTTCCCCTCCATACAAATTCAATTAAACAAACCAATCAACCATTTGAACTTAAAAATTTCCACTCCCCTAAATATACGATGGTAGCTCGACTGAAGGCGAAGAAACTGCTACATCTGCATTTCCCCTCGACACGACACAAACATGTTATTGCAAAAGTACAACCAATCGCCCACCCATAGTACTTATATGGATGAAAACCATCATTCCTACTTTCAAATTGGTCCTCTGCACGGATGCGACAGTACGGCACCAACGCGATAACAACACTTCTTTGTAATGAAACTATGTAACAAAATCAAACGAATTTATCTTAATAAAATCCCAAATATGATTCGGGCATTAACCTGAAAATTGTATTCAAAATCCCAAAA
Organism: Vesta saturnalis; assembly: GCA_036346205.1. Taxonomy (NCBI): domain Eukaryota; kingdom Metazoa; phylum Arthropoda; class Insecta; order Coleoptera; family Lampyridae; genus Vesta; species Vesta saturnalis. Next base: position 2,931,312 of record JARFJB010002516.1, read on the forward strand.
ACTTCACTGACATTTATTAATGAAATTACGTAACTACACTCCAAATAAAATACGTAACTCCTATCTACATTTAGTAAAGATAATGCACAATTGCACATTCCTAAGATTCCTTTACATACAGTGTGACCTATTCAAGCAAAATCTTCATTATCTACAGTAAGCTCTTAAACTAAAATTGAAAGAAAAGAAAAGAAAAGATTCGGAATCTAACTAAATAGTTAAAGACCTAACCAATACGTATACCGGGTGTTCAAAATACCCTGACAATAATACTCCCGGGGTGTGTGACGCTTCATTAATATCCCCACAAATGGAAACGGAAAATCTTCTTGCGGCAACGTTCGGTACACCCTCGGTATGACGTAACTAGTTCCATCTTTCTCCACCAAACCCTTCCGCGTACATTGCGAGACCGCAAACAAAAAACGTGATCCTTCACCTATATCTCTATCAAGACTGACTTCAATCTCCTTCAGTTTCATCCATCTTCCATTCTATCCAAACTAACCAATTATACATTTTCGTTACGTTAAGTTATCATACGCATCAAAAAGGAAAAGCATTTCGGAAAAAAGTCGGAGAAGATTACGTCATATACCTAACCCTTAAATGCCCATGTTAACTAAATCAACACCCATGTGATCTGATTTTTGAACTTTTTGGATAGATTATTGCCAAAACTGTTACAGTTTTATAAAAAAAAAGTCCTTTATACAATTTTAGGCCATATTTGGTTTGTATTTGGCGTAAAATATACCAGAAATACAACTTATTAAGACATGAACAAAAATAAAGTATCTCATTTCAACAAACTAAAGTAAATTTATAACCCTTTTTTTAGACATACAGTGGAAAAAACAAACATATTAATTCTACTACACTAATAAATTATAAACTTATTCCATAGACCTACAATTCGAACACACTGTAAACACTTTTTTTTCTCTATGTGTCTCATATACAAACTTATTGCCCTTGGCGTATTTTGTATTGACTTTTTTATCGATTTTTCGCGGGGACTGATAACATCTTGCACGTTTCTTGGTAGTATCACCTTGTTCGGGTTCAATTTGGGAATCCATAGATATGCCACAATCCCTTAGAGCATCTTTTACGTGTGTCTTATGGCGCTTAAATTTTTCACGTATTTTCATATTTTTTAGAGCAAGATCATCTCTAATTGCAGAAGAAAAAGGCGTCTGCGCGAACAATTCTGCTTTTCCCAATTAGGATTTTTCAGTATATAATACAAAGGCATTCAAAGCACAAGGCCATCGAGCCTTTCTTATGTTGCACGTGTATTCTCTAATAAGCTTGTCAGCATTATCTACCCAGCCCTTGGTCTTGTTGTAGTCTAATATCATGTAGAGCTTATTTTCAGTTTTTGGAACGATAACATCATCAACGTGTTGACTCGATAAAATATGTACCATTCGGTTTTTTTTGAGTTGTACGAAACCATTGCTAAATCCTTCGTAAATGCAAACAGTGACGATTGAACAGGGCTTGACAGAAAATTTAGTTGGATTCTACTTCTCCACCAAGAAGTTTCTCGGTGTAGACTTGTAGATTACAGAGATATAAAGTTTTATCATCCGCAGCTGCCCAAATCTTAATTCCATAGCGACCAGGTTTAGATTTTATGTATTGTCTGAAGGGCATTTTCCACGGAAACAAACTAAGTGTCCGTCAATCGTAATATGTTGATATGGTTCAAAAGGCTTTGTGCAGTTATTAACAAATAAGTCTCAAAGCTCTCGTATAGCTGCTAATTTATCTTTTTCGTTTCTCTCAGCTCTAGTCAATTTCTCATCAAAGCGCAAGAACACTGAAATGTCTTCAAATATATTTCGAGATAAAGCGGCCGTTAAAAATGATCGACGAATTGATAAATTTGTTGACCACATTTCTCGTGTCGATTCCCTTGTGCATCTCAAGGCACCTGCTTCTATAGGAACTCCTAAAAAATAGTCTAACTCGTCTCGCTCGAGTGTAACTCATTTCTTCTGATTTGTTGGATTTTTTTCATTCCAGACATTATAACATCGACAGAAGCTTCTTGATTTGTACATCTTTCAGTTCTTTCCCAAAAAATAAATAAAAAAAATCTAAAATTGGGCCGGCTATTCCATTTTAAATGGGATTTTGCAAGATATTTAGGAACGTTTCACTGGTCATCATCCAAATTAAATTGTTCAGGTTCTGAATCTGAATCTTCGTCGCCCTGTATTTCTGTTTCATCTTCAGATTCAGAACCGTTTTCAGTGACAAAAAGGTTCTCTTTCTCATCTAAGGTATCATCACTAAAATAATCGGACTCAAGAGTCAATATTCATATTTCCCATCATTTCCTCGAGTTCTTTTTGTGTCAAAGGCCCTTTTTGTTGTAAGTGGCGCATTTTTAACCGAAAACTCTAAAAAAAATATATAAATTTAAATACGTATTTAGGGGCGTAGGCCTATCTAGGTCATTTCTAGATAATATTTATACTTTCCGGTATGTGAAGATAGCCGGGTCTTTTTTGGATAATGTGATTTTAAACTTGTGTATAATTAGACGCCCCCATAGGGTAAACACAAGTAACTTCACGTAGCCGAAAACTTTTGGATAAATAGTTTTTTTCTTATTCAGTAATTAGGCGCTATTTTGCACTGTTAAAATAAAATTTTGCGCCGTTATGGGAAAGAAGTTATTGTAAAATTATACCGTCACTGCTAATTTCACAGCCCTGAACTTTCGCATAAATCAATTTTTCTTGTCCAGTAATTAGGCAGCAATTATGCGCCGTTTTGCGCCGCTAACATAGAAAACATAGAAAATAAGTTATTGCAAAAATTACGTTGACAAGCCTAACTTCATAGCCTTGTGAATAAATTAATGTTTTCTTGCACGACAATTAGGTACCTATTATGCCTTTTACTCTAAAAATTACATCGATACGAACTTTGGAATAAATAAATTTTATGTAGTAATTAGGCGGCCATCATGCCTTGTTTGGGCCGATCAAGTTAAATTTTGCGCCCCTATAAGAAACAAGTTATTATAACTATCGGTACAGTTAACTTCACAACTACGAATTTCTGAATAAGTCATTTTTTATGCAGTAATTAGACTATGACCAGTTTGTGTCCCTAAAATTAAATTTTACGGCCCTATACGAATCTTGTTATTGACCTGTTTATTTGCTTAATTTGTATTTTTCTATTTTTATGCTATTATTGTTAAAACTCCACTTCTTCCATTACAGATATATTTATGTTTAATTGTATTTAAGTGTAGGGGCGCAAAAATTAGCTTTAACGGTGCAAAACGCTGCATAGTTGGTGCTTGATTATGGCGCAAGAAAATGTCAATTTATGTATAAGAATATGCAGTAAGTCTAGTTATTTCCTATAGGGGCCCAGATTTATTTTAGCGGTGCAAAACGACGCATAATTGGTGCCTAATCACTAAATAACAAAAAAATGATTGATGTAGAAGTTCACGGCTGTTCACATCTATTTCTAACGGCGCAAAAAGGTGCATGCTGGGTGCCTAATTATTGCGCAAGGCAAGATTAATTTATATATAAGGATATGAACTTAGCCCTGGTGTTGTAACTTTTTATGGGAGGCATAAAGTTTTATTTTAGCGGCGCAATACGACGTATAATTTGCGCCCAATTGCTGCAGAAGTTCACGATTGTGAAGTTAGCCGCGTCTTACAATAACTTTCTTTAATGGGCGCAAAATGTAACTTTAACGGAATAAACAGCGCATTAGGTATTAATTGTCGTACAAGAAAAGATTAATTTATTCCTAAGGCTATGAAGGTAACCTTGCCGATGCAATTTTTTCAATAATTTATTTCCTTCATTTCATAAAATTTTATTTTAATAGCGCAAAACAACATAATTGGCGCCTAATAACTGCATAAGATAAAATTGATTTATCTGAAAGTTCACGGCTGTGAAGTTAGGCATGTCAATCTAATGCTACAATGTCTTCTTTTTTTATAAGGACGCAAAATTTTATGTTAATGGTGCAAAATGGTGCATAATTGGCGCCTGATTACTGCATTGATTCATACGGAAGTTCACGGTTGTGAAGTTATGCGTGTTAGTGTAACTTCTTTCCCAAAAAAAATTGTTAACGGTGCATGGCGCCTAGTTTTTGAATAAGGAAAGAGTGATTTATCCAAAAGCTTGCGGCTCCGTGAAGTTAGCCGTATTTATAGAATTTTTCTGTAACTTATTGCTTATTGAGGCGCAAAATTTAATTTCAGCGGCGCAAAATGGCACCTAATTATACACAATTTTCAATCACAATATTCAAACAAGACCCGGCTATCTTATGCTCTCCATATACGTGTCTTGGGTCATTTATTAATTTGTTCGATGTTTTTGTTTTTTGTACGCAAAACTCACCAACTTAATTTTTTTTACATTACAATTATTTTAAGGGGCAGCTTACAATTCTACAGGGTAACCAAGTCTACAAAACGTATTATTCCTGAAAACAAGATCTGTTTAGTTCGTATCCCTATTATTATAAAGAGAAAATAATAATTCCAGCTAATGCGCTGAAATTTACGTTTGGTGTTATAAAATATTTTTGGTTTTTGATTGCACATATTCAATTCAATTTCAGATTGTATCCCTATATTAAGCTTGGGAATGCGCAACCTGTATCACGAACATATTTACAAATTCTTTTCGTTTAATATAAAAACTCTTTAATCTAAAAACATATAAAATAAATATCTCCCATTAAATGTTATTCTCGAAGAGATAAGTGATATATAATAATTGAATCTAGTACCTCCAATTACACCTCACACACTGTCATTGTAGAAAAGTGTAGCAGTAGTCTACGTCGACTACCGATTGCTCACGCCTCACCCACGACGAGTACTTCGCCCTACCAATAATTTACGAAACATTTGTTGATCTTCACCACATGTGGTTGAAGGCCAAGTTATTGGACAAAAAAGCCTCTTGTTCTACCTCCGACGGAGCCTCCCATCAGTTCAAGATTATGCCGTTCAGCTTCAAGAACGCACCAACCACCTTACATAATCTAATGACCTAGGAAGTGCTTACTGACTACTTCAAGAAGTTCGTCCTCATATACCTAGATGGCATTATAGAGTCAACAACCTCACTGCCTGGTCTCTAAGCAACTACGACATCAAAACTTTTATCTCTAATTCAACAAGTGCCCACCACCATTTGCTACCTGGTACATACAATCATAGCCCACCTCAACAAATTCCACCCAGAACCAACAGATCCAAAACCAGAAAACGACTGTGCAGTTTTTTTAGGGCTGGCCATCAGACTGTGATACTACGTACTACGAATAGCATCGACTCTTTCAAGACCAATAAACGTTTCACATGAACTGAGGCCGCAGAATACGCGTTTCAATTATTGAAACGCCGTCACCCAACCGCTCAAGATATTCCGCCAAGGCTTCATCAAGCTACTCGTTCTCCAAATGGACTTCAGAGGGCATGACATAGATGCAGGACCTTTGAGAAATCGAAACTCCATCAAATTGTAAGATCTTTTATCCCGTCCATTTATTTTATTTATTTTGGAAATATTAGGCTTTACCAAGACTGTTGGGACACACAGTATATTTCATTATGCAGCTATCACATTTATTATTATGCGTTAACTGATGGGCGTTAAATTATTATTACAAAGAACACTCGCTCATGATAATGTGGTTTTATCAAAGGAGAGCGCCCCTTATCGCAGTTTAAGGATAAAGGTCGCTATGTTGTATTTCCGTTTTTATGACTAGATCTCTTAGATTTATGACTAGTTCTTTTACAATCAACATTGCAGAATAATGCAATTTAACAATTGCTGATAAAATTCAGGTTAGGATGCAGTCATAAGTACATTATTTCATGCACTTTGTACTTTATATTTAAAACTTTTCAGAAGAAATAAGAAGACGACTGATTCATTTTTGACGCCGATTTCCAACATTTTTTTTAAGTATTATATTTGTATTATTATCACTTGATTTATTTCCTGAATATGACTTCTATGCTGAGGATGGAATTGAAAGTTTTTGCAACATAAGCCTTTTACACCTGTGGTGATACGAAGTAGGAACCTAACAGCACAAACCGAGTATTGATGATGATGCTTTCACTGTATTGCTGAGAAGGAACTCAGCAAGAAAACCCAGCTGAGAAGGGAGGTGCTACACGCAAGTGCGCCCACACACTTACACACACACACACACGCGCGCGCGCGCGCACATACACACGAGCACACACACATACAAACACACATACAAACACATACACACACACACGCACGCACAAACACACACACACACACACACACACAGACACACACGCACACACGCACGCACGCACGCACCCACACACACGCGCACGACGACGACACGCACGAGCGCACACGACACACACACAGCACGCACAGCACACACACACACACACACACACCACACACACACACACACACACACACACACACACACACACACACACACACACACACACACACACACACACACACACACACACACACACAATATATATATATATATATATATATATATATACTTGTATATTGTTGCATTTTGGATTCTACGTCCAATTCTAGGCATACTTTATGTTTAATGTCATATACCTAACTCGAGCCGTTTTTGAGATATTCCAAGTTTTCCATAATAAATGACAGTTGCATCGCCCAACAAAGTTGCCTGTACTTTGCAAACGACAAATTATGTTGCAATGAAACTCTGAACTATTGTAAACAAAGGACTGTTTAGTGTACTAACTTTCGCGCAATGACGTATTTGTATACAGAGTGATTGAAAAATAATAATGAATTTGGCACTCAAAAAATAGAAAGTCATTTTTTTTAAATTGGAACCCATACTTTTTGCATCGGATTTGGGTCTAGCACCAGAAATAACTATGATTTTCAATTTAAATGCCTGTACCTAAATCTAACCCTTTTCATTTTATTGGAGAAAAAGCATTTTCACTTGCCCATATTCGATTGCGTTGTTGAAGTTTTTATTTTTAATCTTAGCTGGTAATGCTACTCGTTATCCAGAAAAAAAGAAACCATCACTGAAAGCAGTGAAGCAAATTGTGGATATTTTAAAAATAGCGGTTCCGTTAATATATATATATATATATATATATATATATATATATATATATATATATATATATATATAGGAAATATTCATCTTCTGGATTTTCTCGTGTTTATATCGTAAAATATTTATCCTACGTTTCCGAAACTTGTCTGTTTTCTCTTTCAAGAATGATGACCAGTGTCATATATGTGAATTATGCCATCTAGTTTAATAAAGGTTGTATCAAAGTCCGTGTTCTACTAGGAGTAAGGGGTCTATGAGAAGTAGTGTTATTGGTTGTTAGAATTTGTTGTTGCTCGTCGGATTTGGTGATTGATATTCTTGAAGGAGTATCATTCTTCATAATTAGATTCTTCCATATATCTGGGAGACGTAGACTATCATCACGTTTATTGAGCGCATAAATGCGTTTTCGATTTCTATAGCTTGTCGGATTATTCTCTCACGAGTATGTATAACAGGAAGAAGTAATCTTATGTTATTTGTATTAATGTAATTTCCAGTTTCAAGGTGATGGGCTACCAATGATGAAGAAGGGTTAAACTGCTTTATATATAACTTATGTTCTTGAGCTCTAACGTGTAACGTGTGGTTAGTTTGACCAATGTATGTACATGCGCATTCATTACATGGTATTTCATACACTCCTTGACTTTCTTACTTTCACCAAAAAGTTTTGTTTTTGGATTACGTAAGTTGTTGAATAGTTTTGTATGGTTTAAAAATGATACGAAATTGATTTTTTGGAAATTGCTTGACAATACGATCAGTTACTCCATTGATATAAGGTAAGATTACAAGTTTTTTTGTTTCGTTTTCAGAAAGACCCGGAGTTGTTCTATGGAAAGTTTGTTATATATAATTTTATTGATTTGCCAAATAGGGTATCCATTTTTATGTAAAAGATTTGTTACATACTCATTTTTTCTTTTTTGGAGTGTTTATCAGCTAATTTTTGCGATCAATTAATTAAATATTTAATAACACAATAAAGTTGACTGGGATGATAGTGTGAAAGAGCATTAAGGTATCTACCAGTATGAGTGGGTTTTCTATATAAAATGTGACGAAATTATAATTAGGTTAGTCGTATTGTCCAAAGTCTCATATAAGTGTGCGTCGTAATTAGAATCAAGTCAAGGGCGCCAGACTGTTAGTAAGACAAAATCGATAAGAATACACCTGGGCACACGTAGATAAATCACCCTTCAACTGTCAAAAGATCTCACTTACCTTACGTTGGCTACCTCCAGGTGCGCGTCGGAGATGCTTTGAAACTTTAGCTCTAGAACAAATCTTAAAAATATACACATGCCCGAATACCAAAATAGCGTGGGCGAAAATCAGCTGTTTCAATGACTTCTTTAACATTATATTTCGTTACGTTGCCCCCCAACGCTTGTGAACAAAATAATTCAAACACAATAATAAAAAAAATAATGAACGTTAAATGTTACGCTTAAATCTCATTAACTCAAATTTAAATACATACTACTCAATTACAAAGCTCTGTTATAAATTGAACTCCAAACTAAGATAATTAGACATAAACTAAATAAACGTCATTTAAAATTCCTCTAATCGGTTACTTTAAACAACACAAATATTTAATAAAACTCAATAAACCGTATGACACTGAATGCTTCAAGTATTGGAAATTACCAATTAAAATTACCTTTTAAAATGGACCAACAAAATCGAAATCAAAATTTAGCTCTCAATTAATTCTTTTGATTAATAAAATCACCCCTTTCGTAAATTATTGCTTTCGCTGGTCGGGAGGAGATCACGAATTAACACCATAAAATTCAATTAATTTAACGTCTATTATATCTAAATATATCTCAAAAGGCACACAGATACATAGATTTATTTACAATGGTTTCGCTTTGATTTAAAATCTTAAATACTAGAAAACGGGAACATAAAATGGTCAACCTTGTAAGCTTACAAAGTCGCCTTTGATTTTAAACTACGGAAATAGAATTATTTTAAAACAATACGTTTCCAACTGGTCACTAAAATCAATTTTACCATGCGAAATGGTCATACATAAATTTGCAGTACATTTAATTAAATAATAAAAAAAAATACCAAAGATGTCACAAATAAAAGCGTTTCGTCAACCTTTTATTGAGGCGGCGTGAAAGCATCAAATTCCGCAAAATAACTCAAAAAAAAACGACTGCGTTTATTCGCTCATCAACAAATAATATCACCAAATTTATAAACAAAAATGTTATAAAATAATCACAATAACGTACAATATTGAATTACCTTCTACACAGAACTCTTGAATACGTCTTCACCAGATAGCAATGAAAGCAAAACGGACTTGAACGGCTTCAGCATCCCTGCTGATGTTCTCGATCGACAAGGCAAGCCCATGCGGCAATTTCCCAGTTTTAAATTCCGATAGCGATACGCTTACGTTAATTCGCGTTATATAGTTTAAGTTGGCGTTATATAGTTTATGTGCACAGAACAAATCGAATTTACACACGAGATATATTTACACACTATCGGCTTAATGCCCCATTAATTTGGTAGCTCTATTTACAAGTCTGTTTAATTATTAAAATGAAAAAAAAAGGTCTATTTACAAATTATTTACAGTGAGACTTTCGTCTGTTGTAGCTGATCTATTACACGGGGGGGGGGGGGGCAAAACGTTGTGCCTTCACAATGATTTTATTTGGTAATATAAATCCGCCTTAAGCGCGACTCACTGAAATGTTCGTTAATTGACCCCACAGTCTGTAACTTCAAAATAAATAACCAGGAGGGATGAACGTCTACACAAATATCCACCAAACAGGTGCTTTTAGTTGCAAACAACTTTTCCAAAAGTTCGGTCCTCCAGGTATTCGAAAAGGCACGCCCTCAACTCACAACTTCACATCCTTTACTCACGAAAGTCAGATCAAGAATTCTCCGCGCAAAATTCACCGCTCAAACCCCCTGTTTAAAATATTGCACCACAAACTACTGACTGCGACGTGCACGACTCAAGTGCAAATTGTCGTCCACCGATTTATTCCTTAAACGATAACGATAATTATTTAACACTAAATGGATTGAGATAGTATACTACTGTAGAAAAACGGCGTCAATTACTAAACGCGATAAGTCAAATTAACATCAACAGCCCATGCTTAAACAAGCAAACCAAGAAATGATCTCATTCTACAATTTACGTGCGATTATAAAAAAATTATAAAAATTCACAGGAAAACTAATTTAGATTCAACTTTAAAATTTCCTATTTCCGTTTAATTAATCCACAAAATATATAATTTCTAATTTCGGAAATACGAAAAGTTTAACTCGAAAACCACTACAACTTAGAAAATCAAACAATCTATTGTTACTTTCACTTGTACCTTGATTCACACAAAAAACTAACAAGTTTCGTTAGCGTAAATTGAGTCACTAGCAAAAAGAATAAAAGAAAAAAACGTACATATATATATATATATATATATATATATATATATATATATATATATATATATATATATGTTTTGTTTGGGGATGAGGCAACATTTTCGAAAAATGGAGGAGTTAACCGACACAATTTTCACTGTTACCAGACATCTAACCCACATTTGATACGACCACACAGCCAAACAAGATGGTCCTTGAATGTTTGGGGTGGAGTTTTGGGAAATCGTATAATAGGGCCACACTTTTTTGAAGAAACGGTGAATGGTACTGTTTATTTACAGTTTCTTCAAAATCATTTACCAGTGCTTCGTGAAGAAGTGCCCCTCGACATTCGGCAACGCATGTGGCTGCTACATGATGGCGCACCGATTCATAACACAGGTCCTATCAAGGACTATCTGAATAATTATTTCCAACAAAGATGGATAGGCAGAGGAGGACCTAAACATAGGCCAACTTGATCACCAGACCTAACTAAAGTAAATTTTTTCTTGTGGGGTTATGTAAAGAGTATGGTGTATAATGACCCACCAACGACAAAAGAAAACATGAAGGTCAGAATTACATAAGCATTCAAGAGTGTTGATCTTACAATACTGCCAAATGTGAGTCGGGCGTTCGAGAATCGACTTCAACATTGTATTGATGTTGGTGGAGGTCACTTCGAACACCTAATTTGATTAATTTAATGTTCTTGTTTTCTTTTTATTATTTATTCTTTCGTTATTGTTGTTCTTGTATATTTACAGTTAATGTTATCAGTATCAAATAAACAGGTCACTTTGTACACTTAATATGATTAATTTAATGTTCTTATTTTCTTTTTATTATTTATTCTTTCGTTATTGTTGTTCTTCTATATTTACAGTTAATGTTATCAGTATCAAGTAAACAGGTTAGATAGTGCACTAGATTGATTTATTTGTATTGTTTCGACACATTTGCAAGACAAATCCTTCTCAAACAGCAGTAAATTTGTCAAATTTATCTGTCAAACACAATGACGACCAGGTAAACATCATAATCCTAGATTTTGTATCAAATTCATCAAATGTCTGGAAATATCTCGATAACTACTCACGTTAGATACAGGAACCTCTGACAAAAATTAAAGAGGAGTACCAGAGGATTTTGATAGTGATAAAAAATACAGGGTGTTCCATTAGAGTTAAGGAAGAAAATGACATCCGAGTTTTGAGCCACCCTCTATACAAACCCCAAGTAGCTAAATGAATAATGGTGGGTAATGATACTAGACAATATTCTGAAAGACAACTGGCCAACAGATAATTCATTTCTACAGAGTGTATTGTTCTACAGGGCATTGAAATGAGTACAATTTCAACACAAAACAATCCATATCTTTCCAAATACCCTGTATAATGTATTCAATCCCGATATTAAAAAAATCGAAAAAATGTGGGTTTTCTGAATTTGAAATAATATACAGGGATTCCCATTTAAAAAAACATAAGCTAGATTCATATCTGAATTTTGGAACATCCTGTATAGTTCAAAATAATTTTAAATAATGCACTGTATCTTTTTTTTGAGAACTTTTTTGATATCTATAAAACCAAAGGAGTTATCGAACTTTGCATCTTGGTTGGTACACCCTGTATATATTATGTACAGAAGAGTCTAAACAACAAAAGTAACACATAAAAAAATTTTCCAAAAATTTTATTTTTTGACCATTTTCAGGGCTGAATGATAAATGATTCAGGCACTGTACCACTGTCTTAATTCTAATAATTATAATACTGATTAACGCTCCGAGATAATCTTAAAGCTCATGAAAATTACAATATTCCTTTTTAAATAATGATATTTAAATTATGATATGAAATACTTTTTTGACAAACGTCAGAGCGCTCATGACTCACTAGTACTCGCTATTTTGGCTTTTCATGTATACAACTCACCGCTGTATTAATGATGATCCTTTTTACCATTACGTTATTCTTTTTCACGTTAAATTGGTGTGATTTAGGCACTTTAGCAATCACACTCTAATTCTAATTATACAACTAATTGACATTAAACAATTAATCTATTTACACATTAAATAATAGAGCTTTATCTTCTTAGTCGTTCTACACAATATCGATAATAAATAACTCTGAATTCACCTTTAATTTTGATTCTTTCACAAAAATAAATACATTTGCATATGTTAACCTTTCGTCAAAATTTCTAAACCCAATATTTTGCAGATAGCAGAAATTGATAAAAAAATTAAATCAATCAAGACTTCCAATGGTATTACATGGGAAAGCATCTGTTTTAAGTATATCTTTAAATCTTGCTCTGCTGCAAAACATTAATACTGATTTACAGAATTCCAGAAGTTGATACCAGCCTTGACTTTCTATACAAATCTAAATTAAAGGATGGTACAATCAAAGTATTTGATCCAAGCATTTTCTTAGGTGCGAAGAGTTACTGTAAAATGATCGAAAGTTTTGATAATGTATGCTTTGAAAGAAATCTTTTACAGCTTTGGAATTTTAATGAAGATGAATTAAGCAAGTTGACGAAACAAGACATACTAGACAAAATAGATAAATTCAAAGTAGAGTAAGTTATAGATGAGTAAAGTTTTGATAACTTTGCATTTTTAGTCCTGTTTTAGGTAATTTAAGGAATTATGAAGATTTGCTGGGAGGAATACAGAGAAACGAAACTAATCATATCATCAGTGCGGCTAGTTTGCACACCTTGTATATGGTGTATGTAAACTTTTCTTCAGTCGATATGAACCGAGCAGGGAATATTGCTGGGACGGCTGATTGGGTACGAGTATCACTGCTTGATCGATTTCCAAAAAAGTAACAGTAATTTTAGGCATCACTCGAAGCACTTGAATGGGAAAATGACTTTAATGCATTAATAGAAAATATATCGATAAATGAAAGTGATCTCGGAATTTATTATGCAGCAGCTAGGAGTTTTGGAGATATCACTGCAAAAACTATGTTTCAGGATATGGATATTTTGATTATTGGTGTTGGGATTATGATTTTTTATGTACAGTTTGTAATATCTAAATTTAATTGTGTCGAAGCAAGAGTATGCTCCCCCTTCTTAATACGTTCATTATAGCTAACTAAAAATGTTTCAGATTCTACTTGGGAGTATCGGATTACTAGCTGTTGCCATGGCTTTTGTTGTTGGTTGTGGTTTCTGTTCACTTGTTGGCGTTTCATACGGTCCTGTTCACACTTCATTACCATTTTTGTTAATGGGCTTAGGTAAAACTTACTGAATTGGTAATAATATGCATGTGATATGTCAATTATTTAAGGGGTCGATGATATGTTTGTTATAATAGCGTGTTGGGAAGAGTTAGTTTCGGAACATAAACTTTCATTAGAACAACGAGTTGGTTATATGTTAAAACATGCTGGAGTATCGATAACAGTCACAACAGTTACGGATGTGATGGCTTTCTTAATAGGATCATCTACGGTCAGTTCCATTAATATGAAATACACAACTATTCATTAACAACTAATTACAGATTTTACCTAGTTTAAAATCTTACTGTTTATTCGCAGCAGCTGGAGTTTTCATGACTTTTGTATTCGTTGTTACATTTTTTACAGCTTGCTTTACTCTCGATCAAAAACGTATCGATGCAGATCGAAATGGTGCACTTGTGTGTTACGTACATAAAGATTATAAAAAGAATGAATGTAGCCAACGTAAAATATCGAATGAGGTTTTTAGATTTGTGTACTCGAAGATTATATTTACATGGCCTGGAAAGGTACCATAGACACGATTGTGTAATTTCAATAAATATCTACTAATTCCTTTAATTTCAGATTATCGTAATATCGATAACATTAATATGTTTAGGATTCAGTATAGAGAGTACAATGAAATTAGAGCAAAGGTTTGATCCGATATGGTTTGTACCACAATCGACTCACTTCTATACTTTCCTGTCGAAGCAGAAGGAGCATTATCCGACAGCTGGATATGAGGCTGGAATTTATTTAGGCTCTTTAAATTATACAAGTGAAATTCAGAATATTCGTAATATAGTTAATGCTTTGGAAGAAAGTCCGGATATCGTTCATAGGATTGAATCGTGGGTAGACCCATTTAGAGATTACATAAAATTGAATTTTAAAAGAGGTAAATATTAAAAGATCGAACTTTTAAAATATGTTGATTAGTTTTATGTGCAAGACAATAGACCTTAGTTTTGTGAAAGGGGGGTACGTTTTGGTATAAAATAAAAAATAGATTTCTCATTCGTGAAATAGCATCTCCACAATTTTTATTATTTTAAACATTTTAAAAGTACCAGTAACTAGAATTTTAATTGTGATGTTAATTAAATATGAAAAGTCATAGTGAAAAGTACTCAAGTGCTGCCCTCTATTAACGGGGTGTGAAATCATCTACTAGTTTCAGAACTTACTACATAATTTTCAGAGTAGCAGCTTTCAACATTATTATGGTTTAACTGTTTATTAATAAAATAATAAAAGACGTCATAAAATTCCCTTTTATAAGGTTCAATTACATCACCCTCCCCTTATTCAATCGCATTAGCTCCAGCACTCCTGTGATGAGAATTGACTTCCTCAGCCGCTTTCCCTTGATTGTTTTTGAGGTAATTGTTGTTTCACTCTTGATTACTCTTAAAGATGTTTGTTAATTTAATAATTACTGTTTTTAAGTTTTTTTGTAGTATATTTTTACACTTATTATTTATTTTAAACGCATTTTTAT
The DNA here is from genome assembly GCA_036346205.1 of Vesta saturnalis. Classification (NCBI taxonomy): domain Eukaryota; kingdom Metazoa; phylum Arthropoda; class Insecta; order Coleoptera; family Lampyridae; genus Vesta; species Vesta saturnalis. Next base: position 2,946,645 of record JARFJB010002516.1, read on the forward strand.
TTGTACATGTGTGTTTAATTAGTCAGCGATTTCATTTTGTGAATCATCAGTCCGGTAAAAGTAGATAATAAAATTAAAAATTATTATTAATTTTATTGAATACATAAATATAAAGTTTACCTCGAGTAGGATTTGAACCTACGACCTGTAGTTTGCTAGAGTACCGCGCTAACCAACTGCGCTATCAAGATTCAAGCCCCAATCGACGTAAATTTTGTCTTTATATACGTAGAACTAATGTAAATTCTAAATATAATGAGATTACAATCAAATTACTTATATTAATGGAATGTGAGTCTGCAATATCGCAAGCATTGACACCAAAGCAACTCAACTAATATTAATTTATTATATTATAAAAACTTATAATAGATAATAAAATACTTATCTTTTTTGGGTTTTTTTAATAGCGTATTTTTATATTATACAATCTAAACGTTTCGATAACACTTACAGTTATCGTCAGTAGTAATATCTATTAAAATTGTTAAAGATGTTGTAACCCCCTTTTCTTTAAATGAAAAGGTCTTTCCTTTATGTTACTTTAATTTGCCTCAGGCTAGCCCAATCGGATTTTAAATTAATAAAAAGGGGCGTGGTTCGTTCACTTTTGCTGGGGTTGATCACAGTACACACTAAATTATAGTCATATAAGGGTTTTATATTTATATTACCTACTCCTTTTTTACGGGCTAAAAATTCAACACTTAACCTACGAAAACAATTCTATAATACGTCTGGTCTGGGTTTGGCTCTGGACTCCAGTCCTCTGGTTACTTGATCCTGGGACGTTTCTGTGAAAATAGAATTAATACTACCTTTAATTAACATATTTGAGGCTCATATTTTTGTATATATAACAAAAACCCTAACTAAAATAACCTTTTTAAAATTATTTAAATTTTTTAATGCCGGCCCTGTAAACAGAAGTGGCCCGGGTGTGTATATACAGTTACTCTAACAGTATCGCAATGTTGCATAACCCGACAATGGGGGTAATGCTCGCTCTAAATCGCTAGAAGGTCAATCAGAAAATCAATACTTTAAAGTATACTTTTTGCGCATCCGTTTTTTACATTCGAATGGAATTGATGATGTTGGTCTACTTTTATACAGAATAAATGCAATTTTCTACCTCTAATTTTTATCAACTATAACTTTTACGGTTTATTATTTACAAACCAAGATTTAAAGAAACTAACTAATTTGTACAGGGTTTTCTTAGTTAATTATTTACACTAACTATATACAGGAGAATCTTAATTATGATACATTAAAATCTAGGCTAATTACATTTAATAATTTGCACAAATTGCTTAAAACCAGAAATTGTGGTGTTTACGAGTTATTAAACTCTTTGGAATGAAATGAATACTTTCGTATTATATTCTGGGTGCAGGCGGCGGGCACGCTTAGTAACTCCTTGCGCTTCTCGGTTCGATTGCGCCAAGAGTAGCTACCGGGGTAGCGCTAGGTCAGAGCTGTGTTCTCTTATAAGGTGTTTAAACCTTCCGGAACAATTTAGTTTCCAGATTTAAACTAACTTGTTTTACAGATACGGTAGACTTGCATTCGGGTTTCTCCTTCAAGTCTGGGTTATCGCGTTAAGCGATCAGGACGGATGCTGGTTCAGGACTTTGTTAAAGAAATATACTGGGTGTCTCGCCGTGGGCGAGCGGATATTAAAGCTGGTTACGGGACTTCTATTAAGAAGTGTTGTTAGAAAAGTAACTAGCAGCGGTTTCTCACGTTTGGCGAAATTAAATATAAAACACCCGGTCGTAAACGCAAAGCGGCTTTATAGAGTTGGTGATCACGATGTGATCTACAAGCGACGTCTGGTAGTAATGTTATGTGCGGGTTTCTGGCACTTCTGCTTTTTTTTACTTATATTGCCTTGTGGGTGGCGTATTGGTGTTAGGTAGTATAATGGCTGTTGGGTGAAGGAATCATTTACAAGAATCTGGGTCTAACCCGTTACGCTGTATAAATGAGACCTTCTGGGGTTGGCAGAATTAAGGTGAAAACCTTTCTTTCCAACATTCAGCCCGGCATGACATCGTTCAATCTGCGTATTATGTAATATTGTGCAATAAAAACTTACGTGCATCAGATTACATCGACCAGCAGCCCGGTTATATGGAAATGATTTTCAGGTAGCGTTCTCGAGGTATCTCGTCAAATGATGCACAACGGTAAAAGATGAATATTATGACAAACTCAAAGATCGAACAAAGTAACGAGAGTAAGAGCGGCCGACGCGCGGACCGGATTCTCCTTCGGTTTTTTTTGTATGCTCATGCTTATGGTTAGTATTTACTTATTTATAGCTATATATATATATATATATATATATATATATATATATATATATATATAGTCTTAGTCGTAGACTGTTCAGAAGTCCTCTTCAGCCCTGGTCAATCCATTATTATTGGTGTTGCGATGTTTTGTGTTATTGTATAGCTTACAGTCATGAGATGTGGTTATTTTTGGTGTAAAAAAGAAAAAAAAAGATTTAGATTTATTTGAATATTTGTGATAATTACTTTAAGTGTACGTGTTGTTTAGTGGGGTGTAGCGTGCTTAGTGTGGTTAATCCGATTCGTTTACCGGTATAATGCTAGGTCGTCATCGAATTGACGGGGGGGGGGTGCGGAGGGCATATGGAACATTATCTAGGAGTTGAGTTAGGATCGCGAGGGGGTGTTTGAATTTTAGTTTGGGTTTTTCCGTGGGAATTGAAGAAACTGGTAGTTATAAGGAGTGGTAAGGATCTCTCGGGTTGGGATGGTGTCGAAAAAGATTGTTTTGTGTGCGAAGTTTCTCTGTAGTGTTTGTATTCTTTGTGTGATGCGTGTTTTATTGTGATGTCGCTAGGGTACCTGAAGGGTAACCTGTGTAAGCGTCGGAGTATTCGGCGTTCACAGAAAGCGATACTGGAAAGGTGATTGGGGTTTATATTGGTGTATATGAGTGCTCGGAAATTCATAATAGGGCGGATGTATGTTTTGTAGGTGTGTTGTAGTGTTTTAGGGTGGCAACCTCTTATTCTACCCTGGAGTGCGCACAGTAGGTTTGCTCGGATTCTTATTTTGTTAAGTGTTTTTTGTACATCTGGGATCCAATTAAGGGTTTTAGTGAAGAGTATTCTTACGTATGTGACTTCGCGTTGGAGTGGGAGTCTTTCTTGATTTAGTGTGAGGGAAACATTCCGGTCGGCTAGCTTTGGACATTTATCTTCGGTGTAATTAGGATGTCAGAAGCGGATTGTTTGGGTTTTTAGTGGGATTGACGGAGATTCCACCGGTTAGCCCAGTTGGAGATGTTCCGGAGGGAATATCAAATGCAAAGATTGTGTAAAGGATCGGGGCTAAGACAGAACCTTGCGGTAGGTTGAAAATGATCGGAGAAGGTATTTCCTACTTTGACCCGAACTGACCGATTGGTCAGGTACGAGAGCAGGAGTTTGGATAAGGGGTCGGGTATCTTAAGGTTGTGGATCTTACATAGGAAACCGGCATGCCAGACCCTGAATGCTTACTTAATATCCTGAAACACAGCGAGGTTGCATTGCTTATGATTGAATGCCTTGGTGGTCTCTGTAAGCAGCTTCAACAAGGGATCGTGACACGTTCGGTTGGGATGGAAGCCGAATTGGCTGTTGAGAAGGAGATTCTAGGTGGCCCCTGAGTCGCCTGGCCAGAACCTGCTCGAAGCATTTTCCGAGGTAACTCAGGAGCGAAATGGGTCTATAGGAGGGTGTGGTTAGGTCGTAGTGGGGTTTGGGTATCATGACGGTAGGGGCCGATTTTCAGTCCGTCGGGAAGTGGGATAGGATTAGGCATTTATTCTCTTTGACCCAGTCATGTTTCGTGGGAGCGGTTTGCGGAAAATGTCGATGTTTTCTAATGGTACAGAGATATCGACCGCTTCCGTAATTACGGAGATCTTGGGTCGTTTGAAGATTAGGTGTTGGAAGGTTGTTGGAGATATGTCCGCAGAACACATTCCAGTCTAAAATCTGTAATGACTGTGTTCTGAGGAGGTGCTGGGGTAGCTGGACAAAGTAAAGTTTTGACCAGTAGTGTAGATGATCTGAAGTGATCGTGGTGCCTATAAAGCATTCTCGAAATAGGTTCTGAAACAATGATGTGGTCTACTATTGAGGCATCTAGATGTTCTAAATAGGATGGCTGTGTGTTGGCGACTGGCAAACGCGGCAACTGCAACAGAGCTGGTGATAGTCTGTTACTGTTGCCGTTACTTGCGGAGTCACCGAATTGGATGTGGCGGGCATCGAAATCACCTAAGATGACAGCATTAGGAAGGCTGGAGGCGTAGATTAAAAGCTCATAGGATTGGGTGTTGTGGCCGGGCGGGTTGTAATATGAAAATAAGACTATCGGATTGGGGAAGTGCACCGTCATAGCAACGCATTCGAGATGCTGTAGGTGCACAGGAAGTTGAAAAGGAATGGATGGGAAACAATTTTTAATTAAGAGGGTGGTGGCTGTTGTTTAGGAAGGTGTGATATGTGCTAAAGTTAAGTGTGCATCTGTTTGTGAGTTTCGTTTCCTTAATGGAAATAATCTATATTGTGTTCGTGTAGGAAGTGTTTAAGTAGGAAGCGTTTTCGACCAACCCCACTGGCGTTAACTGTCCCTACTAGGATATCCATTTTGGAGGAAGTTAAGGATTGGGTTGTCGGATTACGGAGACCCGCGTACCGGATACACAGGTGACGATTCTCCGCTGGAAGAAGGATTGGGAGAGCGAATCAAGGATGCGAGCAACCCTATTTCACCAGTCAGTGAACATGTGGAAAAGGGAGTGTGTGAGGACTTGTAGAAAGTTTTTAATGGTGAGGAGATCGGTGTCGGGAGTGGGTTTGAGGTGGGCGGTGTCTTACGAGTCGGACTCTTCGGAAGATAGGATGAGTTCGGGGGTTGTCATCTTTGACGGGGAGCTGGGAGGTTCCCGTCGCTTCCGGCACTTAAAGGAGAAGGAAGGGTGTGCTCCCCGCAATTGTTACACTTTGGATTAGCCGAGGATTTGCAGGAGGATCTGTGACTTTCGCCACAGTTGAGACATCGGATAGAACGGGTAAGACACTCCTCAGCGGTATGCCCATCTGCGTGCAGGTAGAACAATACTTGGGGAGAGGTTACGGGATAAGGGTGTTACAGGCTAAATATTCACCAGAACATCCAACCCGTAAAGGTAATTTGTACCACGGCATAGCTTGGTGTTGTGGTACAGGTACTCGTAGCAACTGTCAAAATCGGTATATAAAGTCAAAAAGGCACCACCTGTTAAAAAGATTTATAGCGGGAAATCGTCCTAAACTGATCTTTATTGGTCTAACAGGGAACCAAAACGTTCACTCAAAAGTCTACTATTTCTACAAAGTCTACTCTAAAATATTAGCGCCAGGTTCACCTAAACTTCAATAAAATCTCAAGTTTTAAAGATAAAAGCCGCAAAATGCGAAATAAAACCTAAAACTCGCTAAATATTTCAATAAATCTACGTCAAAAATTATTAGCTCAACTAATCCAAGAATAACTGGAAAATACGATAATTTAATTATTCGATTAAAACGAAAAATATACGTCGCCACAAACTATACAAACGCGATCAACAATCCATGAAATTCCATGAACGAAACGAGAATATGTCGCTATACGACACCAATACAACAACGATACAATAAATATTCCAGGAGGCGAGAAGACACATAATAATCCCCAATCAAGGGTAACGAGGCAAACTCCACGATAACTTCACTTGACCTCCAGATATGCGTAAATATTTCACTACTATTACACACCAGCCTTCGTGTACGCGACAATGCGCAAACGAGCGTTGGACCTCACGGCATCATTCCAAGACTGACCACATACATTGAAACATTCTTCAGTTGCGCCATATTCGATTTTAAAAACCACAACCAATCATACTCGCATTACATTCAAATTATAAAACGCGGTAGAAACGATACCAGCCTTCGTGTACGCGACAAAGCGCAAACGAACCTTGGACCTCACGGCATCATTCCAAGACTGACCACATACATTCAAAGATTCTTCAGTTGCGCCATATTCGATTTTAAAAACCACAACCAATCATACTCGCATTACATTCAAATTATAAAACGCGGTAGAAACGATACCAGCCTTCGTGTACGCGACAAAGCGCAAACGAACCTTGGACCTCACGGCATCATTCCAAGACTGACCACATACATTCAAAGATTCTTCAGTTGCGCCATATTCGATTTTAAAAACCACAACCAATCATACTCGCATTACATTCAAATTATAAAACGCGGTAGAAACGATACCAGCCTTCGTGTACGCGACAAAGCGCAAACGAACCTTGGACCTCACGGCATCATTCCAAGACTGACCACATACATTCAAACATTCTTCAGTTGCGCCATATTCGATTTTAAAAACCACAACCAATCATACTGTCATTACATTCAAATTATAAAACGCGGTAGAAACGATACCAGCCTTCGTGTACGCGACAAAGCGCAAACGAACCTTGGACCTCACGGCATCATTCCAAGACTGACCACATACATTCAAACATTCTTCAGTTGCGCCATATTCGATTTTAAAAACCACAACCAATCATACTCTCATTACATTCAAATTATAAAACGCGGTAGAAACGATAAGCCCCGTCCCGTAAATGATCAAGAGAAATTACACCATGCTACGAACTGTAATCCTAAAAGGTACCTCAGAATGCAAAAGCAACGTCAGCTTTCACAGCAATCGAGACAAAATGTTATCGTTAAGTTATTTTTTTCCTTAGTACTTATTGTAACTCAGCTAAATCTTGCCTGTTCCTATAATGATTATTTTTAATTGAAAGTGAATCGGTGAACTGTACTGCTATAGAATCTAGGCTCCATTCGTCAAATAGAAGTTAACAGAAACATAATACGAAAAAACAACTTGGAATTTTATTTCACAATAACAAACGGCGTTTTTAAATATATTTTAAACCTCAAGAAAATTTATGTAAATTCAATCCTAATGTAAATTAATTCTAACAAAGAAATTCAATTTAAACTAAACACGACAAATTGCAATCCAAAATACAACATAAAGAAACGATATGTTAATTTAATTTTAACTTTATTACGACACATAAAAACAACAACTTTCGTTAGCGTGAAAACGTGAACTGAATAATCAGAAAAAGAAACGAAAAGAAAAAAATGCGTCTATACACAGGGCGTTCAAACACACATTACACGGAGGTAATCGAGGGTGGTGTTGGATTGGGTAATGATTGAACACAAGGGATATGGGGTGTTCGTCGTCTTAGAGATGATGCAAACGGCCTTCGTCACATGTGGAAGATCGATCGCATCCAGGATCTCTTCGGCTAGGATGTCCTTAGCTACGTGACGAATCACGCAGGAAAATGAAGGGGGTCTAGGAGTGGAGTTGGTGGGATCGCCGAAGTGGTGTCGCAGCCTAAGCTGTGTACCATCCGGCAAGGGAGAGGAGGTCTCTAAGAGACAGGTGTGCTTGAACGTTAAGTTCAACCAGGGACGGTTAATCGATTTCAAGGAGTTAAACAGGGTTTTCTGCGTGGTGACGGATTTGGTTATATTGCGAATGTAATATCTAGAGGATTGAGAGCGGGTAGGATTAGGGTTGGGGATAGCGGTGTGGGAATCATGGTAGGTATAGGTTACTGGTTAGGTGTAGGTAGAAGGGCAGGTTTGTGTGTGTGTGAAGGTTTAGGTGGTTTGCGTGTGGGTTTTGTGGATGCGGTGGAAAATGTAGAGATGTAGGAGTGTGTGGATTAGGTGGAAATGAAGGATACGTTTGAATGGGTGTGCGTGAGGACGGTGGCGGCGAAGCGAGGGTGTGTGCGTATGTGTGTGTAGGCGTCGGGGGTTGGGGACACAACCGTGATTGTTGCACGGTGGAGACCGTGCTTCACCATCACGACTGTTGTTAGTAGGTTACGGAAATAAAAAAAGAAAAAAAAATGTCTTGGCGAAAGGCCGGGTCTCCGCCGAAGTGCAGCCTCATCCCGCGAGGAAAAAAGGCTTGGAAATCAGAGACCCAATTGAAATGGAGGAAACAATGTTAAAATAAAACAATAAATTAATTATAATAAAATATTTATCTTTTTTGGGATTTTTTAATGGTGTACTTTAAATTATACAATCTAAACGTTTCGATAACACTTACAGTTATCTTCGTCAGTAGTAATGTTTGTTAAAAATTGTTAAAGATGTAGTAAACATTTTTGTCAAATTTGAAAAATTGATTAATACAAAAAACATTTTTTATTAACTAATATATTTTTCGCATATGCTATTATTTGCGTCATTTTTGTGTTAAGTTCCTACATTCTTGATTTCTCTTATTATGCTTCTAGCATTATGTTGAATAACGTTGCTGACAGCGTGTCTCCTTGCCTTACCCCCGTATTTATGTTAAACTTTTCTGTTATGCCATGGTTTGTTTTAACCATTGCTTTAGATTGTGTTAGTCATTTTTACTAATCTTATTAATTTATATGGTATTTTGAGATCTTTCATTCCTTTTAGAAGTGCATTTCTATTTACTGTATTGAAGACTACTTTAAAGTCTATAAACACTGTGTGTAGTTGTATATCAAATTCGTGGCTTTTTAAACGAGCTGATTCATTATATATAGGGCATCTATTGTACATCTTCCAGGTCAAAATTCATTTTGGTAGTGTCCCAATTCCTTTTCCACATAAGGTTGCAGTTTGTTATATATTAATGTTGATAGTATTTTATATGTGGTGTGAAGCAGCGTAATTCCTGTATAGTGATCGGTTAGTAGTATTAGAATTCCAGCCTTCAGGCATTACTTCTTTGTTCCCTAGTTTTTGTATTATTGTGTATATGTGATTGTGTAGATTTAATATTTTTAATTGTTTTAATATTTCTCCAATTATTTCATCGTTTCTTGGGGCTTTGCCGTTTTTTTTTTTTTTATTTTCATTACTTCTTCGTACGTGGTTCGTGCCAATCTTTATGTTCCTGTACCTGTTGTGTTTCTTCATCGTTACAATTTTGGTTTACGTTATTCACTGGATTCACATATTTGTTTGATCTTTTCTTTATCATTTTCTATTATTCCTTCTTCATTCTTAAGGCCTCTTGTTCTCGTTTTGTGTTCTTTCCTTTGTTCTTTAATTTTTCAGTAGAATTTTTTAGTGTTATTGTGTTTGTTGTTCTGTTCTATTTGTTCAATGATCTTATAATAATAATAATTATAATAATAATGTACTTTATTATGCACCATACAAACATAATATTTATATTAAAGAATAGAACACCTAAACCCTGCGTAACTAAATATCAAATACATAATATCGCCTGCGCAAAGTATGAACTAATTAACAATATAATCTGTATAGTCGTTTATTCAAATATTTATTCATTAAATTTTGATGTTTCAAGTGATTTGGCAAACTGTTGTAGTGGTGATATATTTGGAATGAAAAGGATCTTTCGAAAAACGATGTGTAGTAGCTTGGAGGATAAACGCGTCCACGGAACCTCGTACAGATGTTATGCACACCTGTCCTAAAAGTAATGTTATTGTAAAGGTAACAAGGACTTTCGTTACTGATTACTTTATGAAATAGGCATATCATATGCAATTTCCTGCGGTTATACATGGATAACCAATTTGTATCGTACAATTTATATGTGATCCTATCATATTTTGTGATACCGTGAATAAAACGAAGACAAGAGTTCTGAACTTTCTGAACGCTTTTAGTTGTAAAGTGGTCCATGGCTGAATGGTAAACAGGAGCACAGTAATTCCATTGTTTCTTCTTCTGTTTACATATTTTTGTTGCTTCTCTCTTTACGTCTTTGTATTTTGTATGTTTTTCTTGGGAGCCTGTTTGTATCCATCTTAGCCTGACTTTGTTTTTATCTTGCACTTTATTTTGACATTCTATTTCTCTTCTTCTTTATATCCTATAGTTTGTTCAACTGCTTTGGTTATTGTTTTTTTTTTGTTTTCCCATTCTTGGTTCACCTCCAACAACGTTTTTTCTAGTGTTCCATCTTTGTTAATTTTTTTTTTGCAATTTTTTGTTTCTACTAGATAGTGGTCTGAGTCTGCATTCACTCCTTTATATGTTCGTACATCCTGTATGTCTTTCCTTCTTGTTCTTGTAACTAAATTTGGCTTATGCGTTTTCCTCCTGGATGTTTCCATGTCGCTTTGTGCTCTTTTTTGTATTTAAATGTGGTACTACTGATAATCATATTTGTTGTTTCGGCATAGTTACATAGATTATGTCCGTTTTTGTTTGTTTTTTCATGTATCGTATCTTTCCCTTACACTTCCTACGTATTTTTCTAGGCCTATTTGTGCATCGAAATCTCCAATTGTTATTGCTGTATTCTTTCAGTTGTTTCTTGCAGTTTTTCATAGAACAGTTGATAATAGTTGTGTTTGCTAGTTTTCCTTTAATCTTAATTATTGAGATTATTCCATTTATTACTTCGAATTTGAGTATATTGTTTTTTAACCGGTACAATTCCTTCCTATTTTTTTCCTCCATATAACATTGTACAGTTTCCAATATTTGTTTCTCCTTGTGTTTCCCATGCTATTTCTTGCAGTACAGTTATATCTAAATTGTATCTTGCTTTCATTTTGCCTGGTTTAAGTAATGTCATGATGTTCCATGTTCTTATGGTGTACACATATGGGAAAAGTAATTTAAACAATCTCAAAACATGACAAATTGGAAAAACACAAAAATTTTAAACAATATGATATAATACATTTTCGTATTTATGAGACAAACAAAGAAGTAATAATATCAGTAGATAGAACAAGAGAAATAATATAAGCACAAAAATGAGTACTAATTTAAATAAGTCATCTAGTGTAGGTATACACTATCACCCAATTTTTTTTTTAAGTTGTGTGTTATCCTTAATAAACAATCCCAAATGTTATTCCTAATAAACAATCATCATTGTTGCAGATATGTTTGAAGAACCTCTAAGCACGAATGAATTTAATTTATTTTTGTCAAAATTTTTATTCAGTCCTAATGGAGCAAGATTTCAAGCTAATTTCAGATTCACAAAAGATCTTGAATGTGGCATACCAGCTCCTAACATAACCGTAAGTTTCTTGTCACTTAGCAGTTAACTCACAATACAACTCTTTTACTTACAGATGTCAAGCATTAATTTTCAATTGAGACATTTCCGAGGTCCTAAAGAATATTTACCTGCAATGCATAAAACAATTGATATAGCAAAACATAATAATTTTAGTTCAGGTGATGGGTTTGCCACAGCTTGGTCAAAGATATTCGCGACATGGGTGACGGATGAAGTAAGAAAACTGATTCATGTTTGACTACCTAAAGTTTAAATTTCAGTTAATTGATGTGGAAGTATTACGAAACCTTCAGCTGGCTTTGTTGTGTGTGATGATTTGTACTGTAATTTTAGTAGCGAATTTACAAATTTGTTTTTGGATATTTGTGTGTGTGCTCTTAACGATGGTTAATGTGTGCGGTTTTATGCAAAGGTGGGGGATTACATTGGATATGGTTTCTTGTATTGGATTAGAATTGGCTATTGGTTTATGCGTTGACTATGCAACTCATATAGGCCATACGTTTCTAACAATTCAAGAGGGATCTTTACAAGAACGTTCTCTCAAGACTGTTATATCAATTGGTGCTGCCGTCTTTTATGGAGCATTTTCTACTTTTATTGGAGTATCGATGTTAGCGTTTTCTCAAGCTTACACGTTTAAAGTATTTTTTAAGGTAGGTTTGTGTATTCTATAATATGATTATTAATCAGTTTGTTTTTAGATATTCTCTTTAGTTGTTATGTTCGGTATGTTTCATGGTGTCGTATTATTACCTGTGATATTAAGTTTCATCGGTCCTAAGCCTTATTTTGCACATAAACTTGTTCCTCAAACTAATAATGTGATATAAGTAGATAATACTTATTTTAGATAATTGACGTAAGATTGTTATTTGAATAAAATCTTTTTTCTTACTATCTTTGTTTATGCTCGAGTCACATAAAGTAAATTTGTTGTTGAGTTTTCAATGATATTACATGTTTTCAACATTTCTAAGAGTAGACAAGTTTTGAGTATGATTACGTAAAAATTCACAACCAATTTTAACCCAACTGAATATGTGGAGTTACTACTGGAATGTCTTGGTTAAAATCGGTTTACAAATACAGGTACTTTACAGAGGGCGTTAAAGTACCTATTGTGGATATCTCGCAAACTTTAATTTTAGATATGTAGAATAATAAACCCAGAAAAGCTACTTTATAATAACACTTTATTATTACTGAAGAGTCAAATATCCAATTGTAGATTAATGTTACAAGTATTGGAGTTAGGTAATTAGTTAACACAGAAATGTAAATAAATTACTACCTACCGAATTCTAAGAACATTTTTAACGCAATGCAATGATTTTTGAAATGCAATAAAATTGGAATAAATATATTAATATTGCATAAATTATAGCAAGTAGATATTCTATAAGTTGCAGAATTTAGATGTAATTACATATCGAGTAACAAATTTTAAAATGCCTAGAACCAGGGAATTAAAAATTTTAGTTGGATTAATGATTTGGAATTATCGATTACGAACTGAACTAATTTGTACAAATACATCATTGAGTTAATTATAAATCCTACACTTATTAGGTGTAATTCAAATAATAATGTAAAGTATGTTACATTTGCATTTTTAAATACTTATCGTACCGAGGACACCAAATCAAGGACAAGTAGTTGATTTCACCTAAAACAGGGTTTAATAACACGGTATAAATGTAAATAAACAGTCTGCAATTTCTATTATTATTAGAAATTTTATGACGGTTCGAAGTTAACCGGCAAACAAACCGGAAGCGCTATGGTTATTACTATCCGATCGTCTAAGACAGTGAAGGCTCGACGTTTTATTGTAGCCGACAGTGAAGCAATTAGTTATGTGCGTCTGGTGAAGCAGTATTTATCATTGGTGCCCCTAAAATGTAAGTACAGACCGAGTTTTCTTACGATATGTTAAGGAAATGTACCAATCAAGTGGTTCGTATTAATAAATTTGGATCATGTCCCTTGCAAATTGCAAGTTATCTTAAATTGGATGATCCTGAGAAATACACGGGGCATGCTTTGCGACGTACGTCCGCTACCATTATGCCAAATAGTGGCATGACAATAGATCAAATCCAACGACAAGTAGGACAGAAATCAGCAGCTGTAGAGACTGGTTACGTTGAAGAGGGCATTAGCAATAAGAAGAATGTTTCAAACTTTATTGGGAGTGTCATTAATGGAAGTGATACCTCATTGTGTTCCGAGAATGTTAACAGTATTAATTTAAATATCATTTTCTCGGATTTAAAAAATCGAAATAATATACCAAACAATACTAACTGTAATAAAATACTTATCTTTTTTTTTACTTTCTATTTTCATTTATATTAAATTAAATTAAAAGTGTTGAATAATGTTTAAATAAAGGTTTTGAATTTGTTAATAATATTTTATTTGACGTTACTAGGTACTCCTGTCAAAACAAAATCAAAAAAATTGTCATTTAGACATCACGTTTCTTTCGATTTAAACACGCTGAGGCGTGCTTTAAATAGGTAAAATAGGGCACCAATAAAAAAAAATTAATTTGTCCAACAGTTGCAGTTTTTCACGTGTTTTATTCGTTAGTTTTCAGTGACTAAAATCAAATTTTATTCACTAGTGACTAAATTTTATATGGCGAGTGAAGTAAGCCATTACAACCATGACCTGGCTGCTTGATTTTTTTATACTTTTTTTTTAATAGTCTCCAAGTTTTTCGTTAAAAAAAAGCGCAACTGTTGGACAAAACATCATAACGGCAAATTTGCATAAAATGTATTTAACACCAACAACATCTAATTAAACTAACTAACCTAACCTAACTAATCTAACGTAACTGACCTAACCTAACTAAATTAACTGATTCAGTGGCCGATTAGCAAAAAAACACTCACTGTATCTTGAAATTTATGCAGGGGCTGCTGACTATACTGGCGTCATAAGCCAAACCCCAGTAACTGACAAATCACAAATATTTGAGCTTATTTGACCATTCTGATACTAACGTATTTTTCTTGCTTAACCCTACAGTGCACGCCTGGGGTCTGTGAGTCCATGCAGTATCTGAAAATGCCTATAACTTAAAGAAAAATGTATTTAACAGTATCATCTTGTAACAACCTTTTTTTGTGGTTGTATTAAAAAGTACATTAATTTAAGAATCGTTCATTTATTTGGCGTATTATTAGAAACGTTTTTAATTATTAATATGTAGAATTGAGAATGGCAATTTAATTGGTATTTCCTAGAACAAATCTTTTGGGTGTAATATTTCATAGAGTTATAGTTCCCTTTCTTAAAAAATTGGATTTATATTATGGTATCCGCGCAACGCAAGACAACTTTTAGGGGGAATACACTTGAGTTATTCTGAAAGTTTTTTTAATTCACTTAATGCTGAATGTTACAGCAGTAAGCATGATTTTTATCTAATTTTTTATATTTTGTGCCATCATTGATGGTAAGTTATTTTCCAATTCATTATATTTAAAACTAAAGCCTTTGCTTTTTTTAGGCACCTTTTAAGTACTCACCTTTTAAGTACTCACTTTTAAGTACCCACTTTTACTTAGTTAGCACTTACTTTGCATTTAGTTTGCAATTATTTTACTCATATTTTTTTAATGCATACTTTTATATGGCATTTTTATAATAATTATTTTTAATGACACGTATAAGTCAGTAATTTACTATTTTCTAATTTAAATGGCAGTTTTTACTCGAATTACATTTTACAACGCAAGTTCTACATACTTTTATAAATAAATTTGGCGAATTAAACTTCAAAGAAATTCAATAGAATTATGGACACAATATATAAAGGGAAATAAGCAAGACATTGACCTCACCAAGTTCACCATTCTGCTTCATAGTTACCAGTTACAGTTTATGTACCGAACGTTCAAAGGTAATGTTTTTATATAATTTTAGAATAGTATAAGACTTCTGATTTTTAACCTTTTCAATCAGATATTTAATAAACTTAAGTATTTCATGTTATTTTATTTTCATTTTGATAAATTGTTTATTATTATTCCTTAACTAGGTTTTGTTGTTCCTATATATATATATATATATATATATATATATATATATATATATATATATATATAAAGACAACATGGCGCTCGAGATTTTATCATTTTTTTCATTTTTTTATGAATTAAGTATAAGTGAAAATAATTAAGCTTATGAGAAGCAGGCAGTATTTCAGGTATATTAATTAAACTCTAAATTAGAACTCTCCCTATCTCAATCTACCGATGAGCCGACGGCAGTAGCGATTGTTATTTGGTAATATTTTTTTATTAATTAAAATTATTTGATCAATTACAAATTGGTTATTACATCATCACTTTTGTGTTAATGTTATAAGTTGGCCCAGTTTTAGTGTTTATACTTTGGCAGCCGCTTTTAATGTTACAATTTGACGCCATTTAATAATTGTTGTTACAATCTCCTATGCACCTTCCTGAGATGTTAAACTAAATGTTTTCGCTTAGTTAGTCTTTCAATACTTATTAGTTTTTTTTATAAAAAAATAAAATGTACTGATAGACCCAACCCGTTCACTCGTGTAACTTTCAGTGAAATTGTAAATTCCATTTAACAGCGCTGTATTATACCCTAATGAAGTGTTTATAAACATAGTTTGTTTATTTGAGTTGATATTACTTCGTTACGTTCGATGTTGACTAATTTAGGTATGTATAATATTTTACTTTTAGAACTAGTATTTCTTTGACCTTTCATTTAGTTACAAGTGTGTGCGCTGATTTTTGTACAGAATTTATATAGAGTGTTTTATGAGAATATAACGTAAAAAAGGTAGGAAAGACATTCTGATGCTTCTAGTTTTTTACTTTCAATCAATTCAATTACTCCAGTATTTTATACTTAACTAAACTGTTGTAAAGTTTTTTTTTGTTATCGATAAATGCATTCTTGTGAATTTTTGTTATGATGTCAAAAAAATAGTATATACTCGGTACATTTTTTTCTGTAGAAAGAGTACATAAATACATATGTTACACTTAATAACGCAGTTTATTTTTTATTTTTATATTTTACATTTATAACTATTCTATACAGATGCATCAATGGATTCATATGAAAGAGAAATAGCTGGGCTTAGAGTTCTTTATGAAGAGGTGAAGACATCATCTGAATCTTCTAATAACGAAAGTAATGACGACTGTTCGGCGGATGAAAATTTCGCAATTCGAAGTGAACACGAAACTGATACAGAGCAAGATGAGCCTTCGAGTGAAGATGATGAACCTGAGAGTACGCATCTAAATCAGATAGATCACGGTACTACTATGGCAAAGATGGTATAAAATGGAGCAAGGCAGCTCAACCACTGAATGTAAGAACAAGACAAAGAAATATTGTTTCTTATATTCCAGGAGTATTAGGAGAGCTCAAACATGCAATGTCGCCACTACAATGTTGGCAATATTTCATTGCTGAAATCATAGATCTCACTGTTTCAAACACCAACGTATATATCCAAAAAAATTCATACAAGTATGATGATCAACACGACGTGAAGGAGACAAACACTAAAGAGATAAGCTACTATACTTGGCTGGTTCACAGCACGGAGGAAGGAAAAATATTCAAGAATTTTATAGCGATGTATTTAAGGAGATTCAGATTTTTACTTAGATTCTTGCGGTTTGATGACATAAACACTAGAGATGGAAGGAAATCACAAGATAAACTTGCAGCTGTAAGAGAAATGGTAGCCATTTTCAATCAAAGATGTAAGGAAAACTATTCTGTGGGGTAATATATCACCCTTGATGAGATGCTACTAGCATTTCGAGGGAGATGCAGCTTTAAAGTTTACATACCAAACAAGCCTAATAAATATGGCTTAAAAGTTTTTTCTCTAGTGGATGTAAGAACTTTCTATACTTCTCATATAGAGATATATGCAGGAACTCAACCTGACGGTGCTTTCAAAATTGACAATTCGACGGCTGCAATCACAGAAAGAATGTGTATTCATTTATCTGGTTCTGGTCGCAACATCACTATGGACCGCTGGTTTACCGGATATCCCATCGTAAGCAGACTATTACGGGAACACCACCTCACAGTTGCTGCAATTATTCGGTCCAATAGGCGAGAACTTCCCATTGAGCTAACAAATATAAAAAACAGACCAGTTCATTCTTCTATATTTGGTTTCAGTGTCGACATGACTGCCGTTTCTTATGTACCCAAAAGGTCAAAAAATGTATTACTTGTTTCTTCCATGTATAACGACAGTAAATTTGATGAGACTACTGGGGTGATCTTTCCAAGCCAGAAATGGCAACTTTCTATAATTTGACGAAAGGAGGTGTCGACGTTGTAGATAGAATGACAACATCCTACAATGTGGTAAGAAACACTCGACGATGGCCAATGGTAGTATTTTGTAGTCTATTGAATGTGGCTGCTATAAACGCTTTCATTATCTATAAAGCAAACAACCCCAATGGCGAATTCACTAAAAGTCGTCGAATCTTCTTGAAAAATTTAGGCATAGATCTTATGAAAGAAAGCTTGACTGAACGAGCATCCAGCAAGCACCTTCGTAGATGTGTTCGTCAAGTGGCGAGTCGTCTTTCCGGCGTTTCAACCCCTGAGGGTGTACCTGACCCTCCCCCTAATAAAAGAGGACACTGTACACATTGTAAAAAGAGGAAGACAAGGTATTTTTGCAAATTTTGCAAGTGTTGGCTTTGCATGGAACACATTGTTGCATGCTGTAGTGAATGTATTGAAAAAAAATGACTCAAGTTTATAGTGGGGTAGTTTGTGTGCAGAATTTTTTGTATTCATTTTAATGTATTTATGTCATATTATTGTTTATACAATACATTACGTCATCTATAATAAGTTTTTTTATGTAAAGTATTGCATTTATATCTTTTTAAATAAAAAGTGTCCAAAAAGGCATCTAGATGTAATTATTGATTTATGTATATTTAGAACAAGTTTTTTTCCCGTATGTTCAACTATGATAACACTAAAATAAACAAACTTCATCACAGAATACAAGATATAGGTATATCCGCTGTTTATAATTATTATTACAATGTTAAAAAGTGGTGCTGACAGGCCCCACTTGTTCACTGGTGTAACTTTTCTAGCACCCGTCCACTGAAGGGTTAAAAATAAACTAAATTCCGGTAATTTTTATTGTATATTGTAAAAAATCAGGTTGATTCTATATAGTAACTAACATTTTGGCAGGGTATGCTTAGCTAAAAGGGCGTAAGTACGCGGCAATAACTTAAAACCAGGCAATTGCGACGAAGTTACGCCGTTTTTGCCTAGCATACGTGTGTTACTGTGTTTTTGCTTGGTATATTAATTTGACACGTGAATTTAGTGACAACTACAATACTTGCTAACCAAATCCCCTGGTATAGTTCGCTCATATGATCTTTACAGGAAAACAGTGAAAGAAAAAAAAATTAGCTTTACAAAATTGGGGCATGAAGACAGTGAAATTTGTCAGACATTTACCGAACATTCCAACGATCACTCCAAGGATAATCTAGATCAAACTTGTGCTATCTGTAACAAATGGTCTCAACATATTCAAAGAGCAAACAAAGCAACCCAAGTTTACAGAGATTTTTCTACAAATCTAATCGAACCTGAAAACTTTGTAGTGTCTGCCAATCTTCAGAAAGTAGTAATGCATAATGCTTTCACATTGATAGTTTTAAAAGAGTGCTGTTTACCAAACGTCTTACTGCATACTGTTTGTTCTCCTTGGTAAAAAATCAAAAGAACTTCCATTTTCTGTAATTTGGAATGAAGCAATATGTAGTTGTTCCAAAGAAGACATTATAAGTACTTTTACGGGTTTTTCTTAAAAAATCGAGACAAAAAAGTATAATCGTATGGCTCAACAATTGCGCTGGGCAAAATAAAAATTGGGCCTTGCTCACATTTTTGATGTATATAATAAATTCTGAAGAAATTAGTGCTGAATATATCGAATTGTACTACTTTGAACCTGGTCATACTTTTATGAGTGCTGACCATTATCATCTTCAAATAGCTTAAGCACTCGGGCAAGATATATGATTTCAATGATTTTGCTGACGCAATTAAAAAAGCTAATAACGGAAAGTCTAAAGTAAAGCAAATGAACAGCAACGACTCTCTTCAATGGCCAGACTGTTCTTCATTATATAAAATAAATAAGCTTAAACTTAGACCATTGTTGCATGGCATGGTTCATATAAAGGTGGAGAGAGCAAATCAGTACTAAAGATAATACTTAATGTAATAAATACTACAGTAACAATGTTCTTATTATTTTTCTTTAATGGGTTTTCTGCGTGGTGCAGTATTCCTATTCTTTTCATCAGGAGTTAATAGAGCTTGACTTTTTACATAAAAAATCGATAAAGAAATTGGCCAAACCAAAACCAAATGCGGATTCTTGCCATGGTGTTCCTGAAGACAAAGAAAAAGTTGTATTTTGGACAAACTCGTACTGCTGATGTCAACAAACTGAAAGTCGTACTGGGGACCAGTTTTGAATAATGATGGACCTCCATGTCATTATATACCTGCTATTTCAAGAATAAACTTGCATTTTCTGAAGATTTCTTTAGCTGTTTATAACATTACTTCTTACCCTAATTTTATTTAGTCAAAGAAAAATGCTTGTCTTACTTTAAGAATAACAATAATAATAATAATTAAATTAAATAATTGTTTGGTAGACTAATCCTGAATCACATATTAGTTACGCAAAAGCACGGTAAATAACAAATACAGGGTTCTTGTTTAGTAGAGTAAGGCTTAGCCACCTAAATTTACTAAGTAAAAACCTTTTAACCCATAAGCCAACACGAAAAATTGAATCAAACTTACTTTTAACTAAAAATTATTATTAATTTTATTAAATACATAAATAAAAAGTTTACCTCGAGTAGGATTTGAACCTATGACATGTACTTTGCTAGAGTACCGTGCTAACCAACTGCGCCATCAAGGTTCAAGCCCCAATCGATGTAAATTTTGTCTTTATGTATGTACCTTTGAACTTATTCGTTCATAACAAAAACATAATAATTTACTTTTAACTAGTTTAAAACATTATCCAAGAATTGTCCTTAATTCCAACAAAAGTACATATTGGTACCACCGATCAAAATGCTGGCACTGATAAATTTCTTTTGTTGCAAATATCTCCATTCCATAGTTTGCGTAGTTACTGGGGTTTTGCTTACGGTGGCAGTATAGTACACCCATGACATTTCCATTTAGTCAGCGATAGTTTCAATTACTACCATAGATAGGGGGGTTTATCTATGATTACTTACAACCGATTAGTAATTGTCAAATTAACAGTCGCACATACGCTATTAATCACAGTTAACTTGTTTACATTTACTAGCTTGTAAAAGTGATTTTATATAGCTTAAGTTTAGTTACGTTATGTATGTTTAGTATTGAGTATCAAATAAATGGTTTAGACAATAAATTGACCAGTAAACAAGCCTTACCATTCTTAATACTTCTGAATTGTGAGGTTATATTTATATTAAAAAGGTGTAGTCAATAAGTACGTACGTTTGAAACTACTCTACGTATGGTTAGAACTACTCCGTTTAGTCACAAAACATTTTGTGGTTTAGATTTTGTGTTTTTCTACATAATTTCTGTTCAAAAAAGAAATACTGGTTGTACATCAATTACTAGGTAAGGCGAGCTTGCTGTAATTTATTTACGTTTATGCAGTCACTGAGACAATGAATTATTCTAACTTAACGCTAACCTAATTTAAGGCTGGTTTATATTAAAGAATAAATCAAATATTAACTCATAAACCGTAGATTTTAAATATTAAATCTTAAATGATGCATAAACTAGGCTTAAGATTTAATACTTAAAATTTATAATTATGAGTTAAAAGTGAGGTTATACGATAAGGTGTGTACAGTTGCGAGCAGAAAAAAGTGGGACACCCTAAATTTTAGTTGTGTGAATTGTGATGTAAAATAAAAATGTCAGTTGAAGCAAAGTCAGTTTCATGCTAAGCTAAATTCTGAACTATAGACGTAGAGTGCCTGGATTAATTGTCCCAGTTTTTTTTCCTCGCCACTGTATGTGACAGTGTTTGCCTATATTTAAAATGTAATCTTTAAGAAAACTTGGTTTAACTTCAGGTTTTTAAATCTTAAATGTTAAATATGAAACGAAAACTGGTGTACGCAGTCGCAGTAATTAGTCACTCCCTATTTATTTGGGGTTTTCCATTAAATAGTAAATATTGCATAAACCAGCTTTTATATCTTATGTTAATGCTGTCGTTTACCATTTCACGTATACGATCACATTTACTCAAAAGTTATTACTTGTATGATGAAAACCATTTAGGTTGACTTTACTTGATTCTTTAATAACGCCATCATCTTACAATATCTTATAACCATTAATTCACGAAACATTTTACGAAAATTTTTAGGTTGGCAAAGTTTGATTCGGAATTATGTCTTGCATGTCACTCTTACAATATGTGTCAAAAATGATGCGTCCAGCGGAAACATCTGGTCGTATTTTTGTCAATTTCCCGTATTTGAGGGGGCAAACATGCAAGAGTATCTTCCATTTTTTTGTTTTATGGCAGAATTTGGATAAAACAAAAGACGACTAGATAAAATTTTCGCTTTTAAAATTAAGACATCACCAACCATCACAAAAATTCCTAAATGAACTAAAATAAAAAATTTTGTTTAAAAACGACATAAAAAGGGCAATTTACAAAAAAGGTATTTCGTAAGACCTTGAAGACTGGTCTAACGAAACGTGTTTTTTAATATACTATTATATAACAAGTGCAAAAGTGAGTGTTTATTGCCCCTGTCGTGCGTTTGTACACTTCTGTTCACGGAAACTGCATACACTTAGATTCAAGTTGTCTAACTCGTTCTTTGATGTTAATGTCATTGTCATTCACCATCAAAATATTTTGGCCTTCATTTGTTTGTATTTTTGATCCTAAGTAAGTTATTGCACTTCCACACATTAATGGACCAATATATATATATATATATATATATATATATATATATATATATATATACAATGTGTCCCAAATAGCTTCTCTATAAAGTGATCTCGGCTCCTGTTATACTTACGGCAAAGATTAAATGGGGAAAGTTTTAAAGGAAGCTTAGACCATTCGATATCCGGTTTCAGATTTACGATCGGTTAATTGGTTTTGAAAATATCGGCGAAAATGGCGGATTTTGTTTTTCGCCAGTAAACCCGAAATGGTTAATTTGACAGCTGTCACAATGTGAGATTATTCGGACAATTTTTTAAGACGAATAAGATGGCGTGTATGACATGTCACAATCGTCTTTTGTTATCCCACAATCTGCCTCAACTTTCATTTTTCTTATGGCCGCCATATTGGATTTATCGATTTTTGGAATATTTCCAGTTTAGTGATGTCTCACAACTGCATAAAAGATTAGAGTTTGATCGAAATATCACACTTTCTAAAGTTAGGTCTTATTTATTATTATTAGTAGGACATGATTTATTTGTCAGTAAAATTGGGTTTCATTTTTTCCATATAAGGTGCCTCTGACTTTGACGTTAAATAATTCAAAGTAGTGTTTTCATAAGTAGTACGCTTTTCTGTCATTAAAATCATAAACGTGACACACAAATTGTAAAAGCCTGTTGAAAATGGCCAGTATTCCCTATTCAAATGAAGAAAAGTTTGACATGTTAGCGCTTTACTTGCAGTCAAACAGAAACGCCGACATTACCTCAGCGAGGTATTTGGAGACGGCAGCCTCATAAAACCCACTTCAGAAAAATTGTAATTAATTTAATTAACTATGGGGCCTTCGAACAACCTAAAAGCGGATACAATATTGATAATGAAAATCGTGACAGAAACATTTTACAAGCTGCCAACGAAAACCCCAGTGCATCGGTAAGAACGGTAGAACGGGAAATTCGTGTGTCAAAATCAACGGTACAAAGAGTGTTAAAATAGAATACCTACTAACCATACAAACCCACAATAGTTCAAGGACTTAAGGAAACTGATTTTCCAAGACGAATGCGCTTCTACGAGTGGTATACTAGAATGTGTAATGTAAATCACGATTTTGTTAATCATGTCTTGTGGTCTGATGAGAGTAGGTTTACGAATTGTGGAGTTTTTAATAAGCACAACATTCATCATTGGGCTGTAGAAAACCATCACGAAGTGGCAGAGAGACGTCTACAGACCAGATTTGGAAGTAACGTTTGATGTGGGATTATTGGTAATTTAATCTAACTTACCTATTTTAATTGGGCACCTATGTATTATAAATTATTAATCTTTGCAGGAAATCGACTTATAGGACCATTTTTGTTTGACTATAACTTAAACGGATAGAAGTACCTAGAGCTTTTGCGAAACCAGGTTGTGCCGGCTTTACGAGCCACTCTCACCGAAGATTAGTTCAGAAGAACCTGGTTTCAACAGGATGGATGTCTTGCACACAACACCATTCAAGTCAGGAACTTCTTAAGGGAGCAGTTTGATGAAAGAATTATTGCATTAAATGGTACAATATCTTGACCTCCTAGATCCCCTGACCTTTCGCCCTTGGATTTCTCCCTCTGGGGTTACACAAAGAATGAGGTCTACGAGTTTGATCCTCCTGCGACCATAGAAATCCTGAGACAGACAGTTTTGGATACATTTAGAAATTGTGTTAACGGAAATACACTTGCTAGGGTTGTACGAAAAACAGTCCCCAATTGTCAAAAATGTCTCGATGTAAATGGACGTCATTTTGCAAATCTGTAAATTAATTGTAATTGTAATTTTATTGTAGGTTGTTCAAAGGTTCAAGTATTAATGACGACTTTTCTGGCTTTATTTTTAACATACTCATAGCTGGGAATTTGTCCCAAAACATCTGTCTTGTTGAGAGGTCGTTATTTAATTTCATGTTTTATTGAAAATTCAAAGAATTTTATACATTATTTATTAATGTTATTTTGCGACAAATAAATCATGGCCTACTAATAATAAATAAGACCTAACTTTAGAAAGTGTGATATTTCGATGAAACTCTAATCTTTTATGCAGTTGTGAGACATCACTAAACTGGAAATATTGCGCTCTTTCAAAAAATCGAAATATCCAATATGGCGGCAATAAGGAATATGAAAGTTGATGTAGATTGTGGGATAACAAAAGACGATTGTGACATGTCATACGCGCCATCTTATTCGTCTTAAAAAAGTGTCCGAATAATCTCACATTGTGACAGCTGTCAAATTAACCATTTCGGTTTTTCGCCGATATTTTCAAAACCAATTGACCGATCGTAAATCTGAAAGCGGATATCGAATGCGCTAAGCTTCCTCTAAAACTTTCCCCATTTAACCTTCGCCGTAAGTATAACAGAAGCCGAGATCCCTTTATAGAGAAGCGAATTTGGGACACGTATATATATATATATATATATATATATATATATATATATATATATATATATATATATACCATCAGCGAGTAACGCTTCGTTGCTTATCTGGTGGAAGTGAAAGTTTAATGAGTTCTGAGTAGCCTAACAATCAAGTTCGTGCTTATTACGAACATGATTGATTAAGGACACCTTATCCACTACATGATTTTTATCAAACATATGTAGGGCTACGGCAGACTTGACCCAATGTTTGTATTTTATATTAGCTAAGTGTTTTTTAAAGCGAATTTTGATAGGTCATTTAGTTTGCCCCACATGTATTTGTTCACAATTAATATAAAATTTTTAAAACTTCGTTTGAATTAGAGACTTACATTTAAAACTGGTAACAGGTTAAATACTAATGAATTTGATGAGTGTGGATTACTTTTTTGCATCACTTGGGTGAGTTCATTGGTCATAAAGTTATTGCATTTTTACTCGAAACCATGGAAATAGATTTACAAAGCTTAAAAAAAACAAAAATCGCTTTTTCAGTGAACAAAAGTGTACAACGAGGCCTTGGGGTAGGGTATCAAAAAACCTTCATCGTTACTGTTATTCATACTTTCAATATTTCTCACTTTTTGTTTATTTAAACTGACAAACCAGAATTGCATTTAATGAGTAGCTAAGAAACCTGTTTGTTATCCGTATCACATTTTCCGGCAAAAAATATTAAAACAGAACGATACAGTGTGCATGAAACAAACGTCGTACACTCGATCGTTATAAAACGTTAATTAAATTTCACCTAATTAAACAACAACACTTCAGAAAAAGAAATCAAACCTAAAATCCTTAGCACCCGTACAAATGAAGCTTAGTTCACTTGTAAATTCATATTTTACTGGTAGTTCTACAGTGTTTGCCTTTTTTAAAATTAGCTTAATACGCATGCGCAGCGCGTAATAAAATTTTTATTGCACTAGTGCACTAAACTATAACTTTTTACACTAAAGATGATGATAAATTGATAGTTTTTTTTAATGAAGATAGAAAAACACTTTTTGTTATTACGTAGTTAACTGTTTGGTTGTGCTTAATGTTTCTTTAAGAGGTTAATCGAGCTACGACTACGTGTTAACGTTAAGTAGAACTATTGTAAATGAAACTGCACCCTTGCGGCTGGTTTGCTTTTATGGTCAATTATTAATTATTATCGTACCGAATAGTCGGAAGCTTGTAGATTTTCTGAGGTTCTTATAAATTATAGGTTGTTCCTCGTAACGCACGCCTATTTAGGAGCTCCTACAGTGGTAGTTTACACAATTGCTTTGTAATATTTATGTGTTTTGCTTATGTGTTGGAGAGATTTTCCTTTTGGATCTTTTTATAACTGGACGCTTTGGATATTACTTTATTTACTCAACTGGAACCAAACTGAGTTAGGTAAGTCGAGCGGTTTCGTTTCAAACTCATGTCGTATATTATTGTCTACAAATGCGAGTTAGTGTAGCTCGGGTTAATTTATTTGTCTAAGGCACTCATATCGTAGTGGCGAAACTGTACTATTCTATTTTATTTTATAAGAAATGGGATTTTATGCACTTCCACAGTAATTGCGCTGCCGTAAAGAGATAATAATTAA
This sequence comes from Vesta saturnalis, assembly GCA_036346205.1. Classification (NCBI taxonomy): domain Eukaryota; kingdom Metazoa; phylum Arthropoda; class Insecta; order Coleoptera; family Lampyridae; genus Vesta; species Vesta saturnalis. Next base: position 2,972,939 of record JARFJB010002516.1, read on the forward strand.
TCATAAATTTATTAAGGTATAGAGAAATTATTCCCTTTGTGAATTTATTTATCGTTTTGAATAAGTGCAACTATTAATTGTGTCCGATTACTCCTTTAACTACCTCCCTGATTATACTATTCGCCTATTTACTAGCAGTGCGCTAATCTTCTTTATGTTCGTCTCCTGCACCGTTATCTTTTGAGTTTTAGGAGAAAATTCCCATAAAAACTCGTGGCCCCTTTTTTTGTGTAAATGATAATCTCTTATTCAGGTCCTTAGTGTCACCTACGCCCACGCAACCAGTGCCTACGATTATTATATTATTGAGTATCGGCGTTTTTTAAAAGTTGTCGCAATTAATAACCTTGGAAATGTAGTGTGTTCCAAAAATCTCCAATCTTACCTATTCAGAAAGCCATAAAGGCACAGAGAAACAAGATGGCGGGAAGTCAAAAAAGCATCCGCTAGCAAGATTGCGATAAGATGCAAAGATACGTGGAAACAAGATACGAAAACAATATAGTCGGAGAAGTTGGCGGAAATAAGATGGATGCACACAGAACATGCTCGATGCTGGAGCCAAGATTTTAATTTTTAGACCAAGATAATGGAGCTGAATGCTAAAGATGAAAAACTGATACAAAAAGAAATCCGGAGGGAGAAATCTAAGATGGTTACCCACCCACAAACAAAAATAAGGGCAAACATTTAAAATAGGGAATGGAATTTGAAAATAGCGCCAGAAAGGAAATTTGCACAATAAGAGGTGGGGTTTAAAGTAAGAGTGGGTGTCGGCTTGTCCCTCCAAACTAGAAGTGGTGGGGGTAGTAATTTACGAAAACAATACAGCCGAACAAGTTGGCGGAAGTAAAATGGATGCACACAGAGCATACTGGATGCTGGAGCCAAGATTTTAATTCTTAGAGCAACATAATGGAGCTGGATGCTGAAGATGAAGATGAAAAACTGATCCAAAAAGAAATCTGAAGGTGGAAATTTAAGATGGTGTATATGGGTTACCCAACCACAAACCAAAATAAGGGTAAACATTTAAAATAGGGAATATATAATATAGTTGGCGGAAGTAAAATGGATACACAGAACATACTGGATGTTGGAGCCAAGATTTTAATTTTTAGACCAAGATAATGGAGCTGGATGCTGAAGATGAAAAGCTGATCCAAAAAGAAATCTGGAGTAAGAAATCTAAGATGGTGTATATGGGTTACCCACCCACAAACCAAAATAATGGTAAACATTTAAAATAGGGAATGGAATTCGAAAACAGCGCCAGAAAGTAAATTTGCACAATAATAGGTAGGGTTTAAAGTAAAAGCGGATGGGGGCTTGTCCCTCCAAACTAGAAGTGGTGGGGGCAGTAATTTACGAAAACAATATGTAGACTTTTATACATAACAGGTGTTTCAAAAAGGACGCAAACGTATGCTTGATGACTTGAATTTATTGAATTAAAAAATACTGTAACATTAAGTAATTAAATAATTATTATACAATATTTAAAATACCTTTAAAATTGTACAATAAATGTTCAAAATGACTTCCACCGTTTGCAATGCAGGTTCGGACAGGATTCATAACATTTGCAGCCACTTTTCGTAGTATTTGCTCAATAATGTTCGAAACCTCACTATCAATGTTTGCCTTCAATTCGTCAAGTGTATCAGGATTGTTTTTATAAACCTTACTTTTTAAATTACCCCAAAGGAAAAAGTCAGCAGGAGTAAGATTGTTACGATTAATTTTCCATTTGTACATATTTATTGTAATTATGTAAAAATTTGTGCTTTGGTGTATGGTGGGTTGCCTATCTTAACGAAAATGTGGTCATAGAGTCTTTATAAACAAATGTTTGACAATTTTAGTAATATTTATTTATTTGTTACTAACAATTTATAAGGCACTTCCGGTGAAAAGTCTCCCCTCAACGACTTCCGCTAAAAATTGACATTCTGTAATTTGATTGATGGTTTTTGACAAGCTTGGTTGGTGCCATTTTCTTTGCTTGGATTTTTATTAAAATCTCCCTATATTGAAGAGGATCTAAAGGATTATTGGCCCTAAAAATTAAAATAATTAAGTATGCATTGTGGTTATCGTCTCACCCTAATTATTTTTCTCGAATGAGGATTTAAAACAACCAATTATATCCAATTCTTTATTGGCTCGCATTCCACTGTTGGTTGAGGTAAATATTCATCCGAATCCTAACATCGTAATAATTATCTACCTTATTTTATTCTACTACTATCGTGCTGTTCCTATTATTTATACCACAGAGAAATCTGTACTGTTTGGTACCTTTTTTCCAAAGGCTCACACTACACCTTAAAGGTATGTTCCACGTTTAGTGCTGGTTGTATTAACCTCCGCGCTCTTTCTCTAATTTATAATTATTTGTAATTTGCGCGCCTTCTGGTTTGGTAACCCAACGCGGTTTTATTTTGCCTCGGCTTTGCTCAGTCGTGTTTATAATTTATTATAAACGGGGTGTGGTTCGTATTAATTTGGCTAACACTGTCACCTTAAATAAATCTCTTAAAGCGTTTTAAAACGATATTAACTAATTTTACAATAAATAAATAATTAATTAACAAATGTATTTATTCTTTCCGGCTCCTTACTCGCTCTCCTGGGGGTTGCTTTGTAGGTACGTAATCGTTTCAAATATAAATATGGATTATCTTAACTTACTCCTTACTTAGTATGTAATATTTATATTACGGTCCTGTATTTACAGAAGCTGGTACGGTTGCTTTAATACAGTTTTGTTCAACGCGCCAGTGCAACGAACTCGGACGGAGAAAATCAATATCGTTCTCGGCTTATGCGCATGGCATGATTATTTATTCTTCAGTAACTCTGGAGCGTTGAAGCTGGTATGTCGCGCTCCAGGAATATAAACGCGCGAGATCCGCGTATGCAAATGCAAGATATCTGGACTGTCTTTATTAATTATAACCGGTTTGATTTTGTTATTTATTTATCTAACTGGATTAATTACGGACTTCTACTAAATCTAATTATATACAATTTATTAGGAGAACGAAATACTGGATATTAAAATGTATACTAAATGAATTTACTAAGGTAAATCGTAATATACACCAGGTCGTAGTTATATTATTTAATACCGGTAAACATGGGATAATTTACGTACTATCTAATGTTTTACTCTGACGGATTTCCTTATGTACAAATGCGTTTACTAGGTGTTTCGCGCTGGTTTATTCTGAATACAAATTTATGCAACATGTTTCTTGTATCCTCTCCTGCGATTAAAGACACCGTGTACGGTTATTGTGTTTGTCTGTATGTATGTATGTATGTGTTTCGAGCGGTCTCAGTAATCTCAGAAGACGTATGGCCCGTCTTAACCGGATGGACTAAGAGAAAGGTCGTAGGTCTTTACAGCCCTGTAAAACCTTCACCCTCAAGTGTTTGCAGTGACGTGTTACCTGCGTGGCACTCTGGGTGTTAGTGTACTGTGTGTTTGCGAGTGACGTCGGGATCTACTGCGTGGCACTCTTGGCGTTAGTGTAAGGTTATAACTCATGGAACTCAGCCGGCGTTATTTACGTTCTGTAGTGTTTGATTGTAAATTGTCAGATTTATAACTTTACAACTTACGTGTCTATCAATGGCAGTACAGGATCAAACTTTAGGTTGCCCGGTGCGGTGGTGCGCGTTATCACACGATCGCTATGGACTCTTCGGCGGTGATTAACAGGTCGGTGCTTACGAAGCAATCGGTGCGGACGGCTACTGGATATCGGCTTGACTTGAATCTACTTGATTCATCCTCCTTTCTTCACGCGCGTCGCGGGTTTATAAAGTGCATCTGTGGGCGGCTTTCGGCTACCGTGCGGGGATGCCGTTATTTGATTGGTTAAATCGTTCTGACGTGCAAAACTTACTGGTTTTAGAAATACACGTCAGCGGTGATTAATAAATTATTTGTTGTGCAATATCGCGTAAACTTTTGAAATTTTAGATATAGGATGGTCCGCAAATAATTTATTCTAAAAAGCATACGTAAAGGACGCTGGTTCTTTACATGGTTATCTGTAATTAAATTAATTTATTGTAGCCTGTAATTATCCGGCTAAGGTCGCTAGGATCAATTATCGTACCACGATACACCATCGTTACCGTAATTTCTCCAAAAACCTACCGATTGCTAGCGGTTCGACAACTGGGTAATAAGTAGGTACACCACACGTCAGATCTGTGTTGTGTTCGTTGATCTCATCATCTCTCTTTGTTATGTTTTACAACCTAAAACAAATTTTATTTTAGTGTATTAAAGGTTATTTCAATTTATTGTGAAACTACTTACTTTCTTAAATTAGTTAATTATATGTATCACTTTGCTTCCTCTTTTTTTTTGTAAATACGTATTTTTTTTGGTTAAATCTGTACTTACGTTATCGAACTCACTAATTCGAATCAGCTGTTGATGTAAAGCAAAGATTTTGTCTAAAGCGTAGTCATTTTTTCATTTTTATCGGTAGGACTACCGTATACCGGGCAGATGACCTTGCTTTATTCATGGCATAGTATATACATGTCATTTCATTCCTACCTAACTTAAACTAACTTAAGATATGTAACAACAAATAGGCATATAACTACATGGTAAATATTTCGTATAACTCAACACAGCACGATCTTCGGCCTCTTGTGCCTCGTCTCGTCGTTGGCGTCGTAGTTCCATAATCCCGAGATGACGGATTTGATGCGCTAGTACCATCTCCTGGTTGGCTGCGGCGGTGTTTATAATTCCATTATGGCCGTCTTGATCCTTGTAGTCGGTCGTTCCTGATGTACCAAGCGTCGGTGATGATCTGAGACACTGGTTCTGGATGGTCTGAAGGCGCTTGATATATGACGGCGTATGCCCATGCTGCAGGCGTAGGTCAGCATCGGGCGGATGATCGACTTGTAGATCAGCATCTTGCTGTCGGTGGTTAGGACGCTGTTTCGCTCCATGAGCGGATACATCTTCTTGATGATGCCGTAGGCCCTGGCTCTTCTCGTGCTGGTTCCATCGGAGCTTCCTGTCCATGAGGAGTCCCAGGTACTTCACGGAATCCCTCCATGGGATGTCCTGGCCGAACATGGAGATGTTCCTCGTGGGCCTCATGTATCTTCGGGTGAACAGGACCGCGGTGCTTTTTTCGGGGTTGATTCCGATACAAGCGTAGTTTACACGGTACAAGATTATATACGTGCTACATTTTATTAAAGTTTGTGATTCAGATTTAATTACGTATTGATTTATTTGTCACCTTTTTTTTTGCTTTGCATATGTGAGTTTCGAACGCCTTGAGTTTTGTCTCTTTTTCCTATCCTTTCCCACGTTTAGCTTCTCATCCTCATTGATAATTTTGGTTTCGAGATAATTAGAATTTTGCTAGGTATTTTATTTGTGTGAGGCTAGAGCAACTTATTTTCTTTTGCGACTTATGCAAACATATTGATGACGTTTTATTTCTTTATTATTCGTGGTCTGCTAGGCCTATCCGAACACTGGGTTTTATAATTTTATTACTATAAGTTTAAGTGTTGTGAACGTTTATTTTCGATCACTGCGCCGATTGTTTCACGCCTTCTAATTAGTTATTTTCTTGTGTTTATTTTGCTTTAGTCACTTTAATTTTTATCCATTATTCCGCTTTTTTTTACAAACCTTTGAAAATTTCTCTTTTCACCTTTTTTATTTTGTTAAAAAACAAACATATACGTACAAACCAAATTAGATATTTAATTTTATTTTGTTACAAACTTAATTCAATATATATATATATATATATATATATATATATATATATATATATATAGTGTGCTGATGATAAGTCTTACCCTTTAATCTCCGTTACTGAAGACAAAATTGAAAAACGCTCGAACACGTCAATTTTGATTTCAAACGAGGTGTTTTTAACAAAAAAAATTGTCATTTCACTCCCTTGACAGCTACTTAATAGCAATCGTGCGATACATCGTTGGAAAAGATTTTAAAGTAGAATTCAAAATTATCATTTTAATTTTTAAATAAAATACAAATAAAATAAACAAACAAATAATATTAAATTAAATCTTCAAAATAAATGAACTGGACAAATTATTCTAATTAACAACTTAATTACTGCAGGAGGTGTTCAAAATGTTCTCCATTTACTTCCTGGCAGAAGTAGATTCTTTGTTTGGTTTCCTCCCTAACGTTGTAGTCTGCATATCAATTCTGTTGCATTCTTCGAATATTTTTGACGAAGTTCATCAAGTGTCATCAACTGGCTCGCATACACTTTGATTTAAGGTAACCTGGAAAAAATCCATAGAGTCATATCTGGTGACCTGGTGGCCACTCAATGAACCCGACGCCCAATCCATCTCCTCGGATATAAATTGTTTAAAAATTTCGAACTCGAGCAGCGTAATGTGGCGTAGCTTCATCTTGTTGAAAAACAATATCTTGAGTGAATTCACCTGTTGGTTCTAACCACATCATTAATTGCAGGGATTATTTGTGTTTCCAATAGGTTAAGGTAGCTATCCCCGTTAAGTTACCTTCGATAAAAAAAGGGCCTATAATGTGATTCCCTAGTATACCTGAAACATTTAATTTAGTTTTTGTTTTCGACAGAACCAGTTTCAAAATTTGTTGATATAGTCTATAGTAATGTCGATCAATTGGACGATCCGGAAAACGTTAATTAAATATTCTTACGCTTCATGAAAGTTAAGCTTCACTAAATATTAGAACGGTTTCATTTTTCCACTAAACCACGAGGTTGTACCATTTTGTCTGTTTGGAATACAAAAATTTACAGGGTACCACCAAAACTCACAATTGTTAATAATTACACTTTGATGTTGTCAATATTGTTTAGACTCAATTGCTAAATGTTTGGTATTTTTGAAGTACTTGTTAAAAACTAGACACGCCAACTAGATTGTTTAAAAAGTTTTCTGACAATGATATTTCTTACCTACAGAGTATTTATTCGGCAATAAGTAAGGATAAAAATTAAATAAACTTTGTTAATAGATTGTCCCATATGAAAGTAAAACCAGTGTACCTGATTTGGTATTGTTGAGGATCTTAAAGGAATAGATTGTTATTAACCAGGAGACAACTGAGCTTAAAATAAAGTGTTAGGAGGAAACCAACAAAGAATCTACTTCTGCCAGGAAGTAAATGGAGAACATTTTGAACACCTGCAGTATTTAAGTTGTTAATTAGAATAATTTGTCCACTTCATTTATTTTTGAAGATTTAATTTAAATATTACTTGTTTGTTTATTTTTATTTGTATTTTTATTTAAAAAATTAAAATGATAATTTTGAATTCTACTTTTAAAATCTTTTCCAACGTGTATGCCGAACTTGCTATTTAAAAAATGGAGGTAGCTGTCAAGGGATGAAAGGTGACAATTTTTTTGTTAAAAACACCTCGTTTGAAATAAAATGTACTGTCCGAGCGTTTTCAATTTTGTCTTCAGTAACGGTGATTAAAGTAAGACTTATCATCCGCACTGTATATAAACTGCTGGCCACTCGAACTTAACGTAGTGATTTTTAGGCAAAATTTAAGTTAAATATTTTCAATAGAATGCAAATTTTTGAACGCTTGCAAATTTTAAGAGCTAATTTTTCGGATTAAGCGCATGACGTATATTTATCGTAGACCATAGGTTTATTATATACGTGATCAATGAAGTCATGCAAAAATCAAAAAGTTTGTATAAGTGAAATTTCCGCAAAAATTTTTTAGTCGTTGCAATATGGTTTGTTACTGTAACATCAATATCTCTAGACGTTTTGTCAGTTTTGGATTAAGCCCTTATGCCTTACACTACTCAACATAAAATTTGGGTAGCAAAATTTTAAAATGCTATAACTTGACATTGCATTGACGGTTCTTGATGATTTTTGCGGATTTGGAATCCTTGTTTCAGTAGATTTTTATGGTCTAAGCATTTTATATGAGGTTGAAATTTACACATTATACCAGGTCGATAATAAACAAAAACGTAGGGTACGACGCCCTTTAAGTTGGCATTATCTAAGTTTTTGTAAAATAAATTTTCACCTCAAGTTGTTTTTATTTAATGTTCTTTCACTGGTCTGTCGAAACAATTCAAATCCAAAATCATCAAGAACCGTCAATGCAATGTCAAGTTATAGCAGTTTAAAAATTTTGCTACCCAAATTTTTACAAACTTTTTTAATTTTTGCATGACTTTATTGATCACCCCGTATATAATAAACCTATAGTCCTACGATAAATATACGTCATGCAGCTTAATCCGAAAGAAACTAGCTCTTAAAATTTGCAAGCCGTGTTCAAAAATTTGCATTCCTATTGAAAATATTTAACTTAAAATTTTGCCTAAAAATCACTATGTGTAAGTTCGAGTGGCCTGCAGCTTATATATATATATATATATATATATATATATATATATATATATATATATATATATTATATATATATAATTTGGGATGTAAAAAAACTTAATATTATTTTATAATTATCTCATATGGGGATAGGGTTCAAGTTTAAAATTAATATGCAAAACTATCAATATAAACATAATATATTTATGTACTTGTGCACCGGACTAGCTCTTATCTCATATGGGGATAGGGTTCAGGTTTAGTGGGAAATTATTACTGGTTCGAATATATGTGTGGATTGCACTTTATAAAAATATCGTATATGAAAATGTATCTGAACAAAATTTATACTATAACGCATGCGTTATAACCTTACTGAATACAATTGTCAAAAATGTCAGACTTGTTGATTGTTGTTTTATAATTATAACTGGATAATTGAAATTTGAAATTTTGAAATAAACTAAATTTTTGCTTATTTTGCAGGTGTTTACACAAGTATTATATAAACATTTACACCTATACATATACAAATAATAATTGCAGGAAATCACACAACAAAGAACACAATAGACAGGGTTATAATCAAAAATTAACTCACATGTGCATATTCCAAACTGCAAACAGATGTCTTCATACAGATGGTTCCATATGTACATGCAGGCACTTTCCAATAAGATCAAAATTCTGGTATACGATGTTTACTGCTTCCATTCACCCGCTAGCTGCACACTGGTCCTCGGGTTGTTGGCCACTTTTCTTCGGTAACTGCTATTCTCTTATGCTTTACGGCTTCGGCCAACCACAAATTTTTAATAGATGATATTATTTAAGTGTATTAATGCTTTTCAGTTTTGTCGTTTAAATAATATTTAATGATTGTAAAGATTTTAAGTCAATGTCACTTTATTTTTAGGCTCCGGCTCGAATATAAATTATTTAAAGGATCGCAGCAGAAAATAAAACTCAATTGAAGAAAAATGATTACTATTTTATTTTGTAAAAACGTAACCAGTATTTGACTTTAACAAACGAAACTTTAAAACGTTAAACATAAATCGTCACAAGTAAGAAAAATTTATTCGTAATGAACTTTACGAATGTGAACAAGTATCCGTAACCTAACTTTATTTTTAAACGATTGTCGGTTTAAAAACAATTGCGCCTGTTTTTCTCGTCTCTCCGTTTATTATTAAATTTTCCGGATAATTATTTAGGTTATTTAAACTTACTTGATGCACAAAAAACACTACACTATTTTAACTTTTTCAAACAACTGGCAAATTATAGAGAGCGATTCTGATCAAGGGCAATTTCTTATATACCCTTTTGTTGGTTACCACATCTTCAACTTTTTTTAAGCAATTCAAATAATGTAACTATGTTTCTGATTGGTCGAAAATAATATGAAAACTTAACTAAAGTAGAAATTTAACGATATCTTTCTTATACAGCTATAGATTTCAATTTTAATAACAGAAATGAAATCTGTGTTAAATTGTGCATAAATAGATACCCAACATGATGTGGTTCTTTTAAATATTATACAAAATGACCTATTCTAACTTAAAATTGCTTATATCTAACTAATCTTACAAACTACACTTAAATTAACTACAAATATGTAATCCTGACTAAATTTTGCATTGAAAAACACACATTAAATGTCCGAAATCTTAAATTTAAAGGAATTTTATATTTACCAAGTAAAATTATATAATCAACCCCATTTCATAAATTTTGCGTTGAAATGCTTTGTACACATTAAATAACTATGTAAAAATGAAGAAGACCTATTAATCACTTTAACAATCCGTTTTAAGCCCAACTTAATCAAAAAAACTATAAATTTGTGAAAAAACATTAAATTTAAGACATAACCAAACTTAATTTTAAAATTACAAATAATTTGCGTTTAAAAACGTCCAAGTAACTCAAAATGTTATCCAAATAACTTGTAATAACTGTCTTTATTGTATTTATTGTTCATCTTGCTTGCATTGTATAATTTTTATGTCACTTTAAGAAGTCATATCGTTTAACACACTTTTCTAAAATTCTACTATAAAAATGTATCTGCATGTAAATATCTCTGTCTAAATATGTTCTATACACTGTTCTTAATATTTAAAATGCATCACTATGTTTGTCACACATCCGCTTCCATAAATATGTGAGTATTGGCCATATTAAGTTCGTATTATAACCCTTTCTTAAATTTCCTGCATTCTAATCTACTTATACAAAGTTCCTAATATAAATCTAACTTTACACTTTGTGTTAAACACCTGTAAAATATTCACATGCCAAAATACTTTCGATAAACTGAAATTTATTGAAACAAACTAAAGTACTGAATCGAATTTACGGAAATAAGTTTATTTAACATTCCTGACATTCCTGTAAGTAGCACAATGCTTTTTATGATTAAACCAAAATGTATAAATTTTGTTGAGACTGTTTCAACCAAAACAAATCCACTTTCTAGTCATCGTGAACCAAATTATATCAATTAAATCCCTCGTACATGTATCATGCTTGATATCACCCTTTTTTAAAGAAATTACTAGTTAAAACTGTCCGATCCCTGTCTTACTCTTTTCATCTCAATATATATATATATATATATATATATATATAATACTTTCGATTAAATGTTAGTTACTCAATTGACCCTTTTGTTATTTTGTCTCTGTGTACGCTTTTCTTTTGTGTACGCTTACGGGTCAAAGACTACTTTTGAAGCGGGAGTAGTGTCAAGCAGTTTTGGAGGTTCGTGTGCTTTGGAAAGTAAACAATCAAGCTTCTGGCTCCCTTATTTATTTTTTTTGTGGCAAATATCGTCTAACGCACGGTGCTTACCGATTCGAGCAGCTGGCCACGAATCTTTGTTCCAGCCCGCCCAATAAGGTACAAATCTAAACTCCTTTTGTATCTATATTTTTTTTCAGGAGTAGCAAGGTCTTGGGGGCCACAATCCTTTTGATATCACACGATGGCCAAAAAATTCCCGTAACATATCCAGCGTTTCAGTAGAATTATGGCACGTTGCGTTATCCTGCTGGAACCATCAATCTCGATCGTGTAAATCTAACAAGGCTATAAATTGATTAATTAAGTTGCGATAAACCACATCATCTACAGATGTGTCAAAAAATAAAGGCTCTACAATACGACGCCGGGAAATCGCACACCAAACACCAATTTTACGTGCGTGTAGTGGTCGTTCTTGACAAGAATGAGGATTTCCAGCGCTCCATATTCGGCAGTTTTGGCTGTTAATGTAATCATCCAAGTGAAACCATGCTTCGTCACTAAAATAAACACGATCTAACATTTCAATACTGTTATCATTAACAAGAAAACGATTGCAACGACAATACTATATACGTTTTTCGTGGTCAACTTCTTTCAGTTCATGAACGACACCGATGCGGTAAGGATGCTGGTTTAATTTTTTAGTAGCCCGAAAAGCGGTGAAAGTCCAGCCTGTGAAGATAACTTTCTAGATGATTTTGTCGGTGAGTTAGTCAAACGTTGTTTCACATCGCCCATAACTTCGTCTTGTTAACACTGACGGTCGTCCTGTGCTTTTCCGATTCTGTACACTTTCAGTCTCACGAAATTTATTAATCAGACACAATATTGTGTACTTATTAGGTACTGAAGAATTGGGAAATTTTAACTGGAACTCATATTTAACTCGTTCGTAAGATTTATGTGCGCAATAACTCTCAATAATACTCACGTTCATCCGTAAAAGAAGACATAGTTGAACATACACAGACACTACAGAGGCAAATGAATACTGGAATAGCACTGGTGCATTTCAATAACACATGACGAGTTAACAATGAGTGTAGTGTTGCCAACTGACAAGTAGAGAGAAATAAAATTGACCTATGCGTGACTTCAACCATCTTAAACTCAGGGTTGGGTTCTTTGAAACACCCGTTACTGATATAAGTTGACTTGGTCGTTTTACTAAACGCAATCACTTATAATAAAACTTGTTATGGGATTACAATAATTTTCAACCTTGACTATCAATGTGATATGAAATTACGAATAAACAGTTTAATAAAATGCATTAATTAATAGTGAATTAATTACATGACGATTAATACGTATTGAAGTTTTCTTTATCATAAAATAATAGATAAACGCACTTAGTGAGTCCTAATTAAAGATAATTTGAACGTCTCTATCCAATGTTTATAATTCTTAGATAAAGCTGGTCCGCAATTTCTGTGAGAATCATAATCATACTTTTGTTACAGTATTATGTCAAATATTCGGTCAATGAATTAATTAAAGATGCCTGAGAGGATACCAAATGATGTGAAGTGGTATGATAAATTATCCTATACTATCGTTATCTACACTGAGTATTTTTTTTATCAGTAAGTATTTATTTTTAAACGTTCTTGTTGTTAATTTTGTACTTTAGTTTAGGATTCAAAGTTGCTTCAAGACCATGGACAACAATTTGCATATGTTGGGCTGTTGTTTTATTATCAGCATTTGGGTTTCTTCGTTTTCACCAAGAAAAAAATCCACTCAACTTATGGGTACCACCTGAATCTACATTTCTTTATGATACTCAGTGGTTAATGAATAAATTTCAAAATGGTTTTCGTATGGAAAATGTTCTTTTTGAAGCGCCTGACATATTAACTCCTGAGGCTTTAATAAAGGTTAGGATATTCTATGTAAATAAGTGTATTTTAAACAGGGTTTCAACACTTAAAAACCGTTTCTGAACTATTTAGGCTTTAAAATCCTTGGATAACTCACGCGCTAACTGGAGCACATAAAATCAGTTTAAATGACTTTTAGTACATAAAAACGATACTTTCAGATTTTATTTTCTTTAACGCATGTTTATAAAAATTGTACAACTTTTTCCGAGAAATGTAACGTATAGGGCTTTGATTTAAAATAATACGCTAATTTAGAAAGTTATAAAGCTCCACGTCATGCGAGAAATTATAGTGTTGGGTGCTTTTAATTTAAATAACCGCCCTCGTTTAGCTGCCAAATTATATTAATAGGTGCCAAATTGAGGCGTAAAGTTTTTTTATTTAAAATATCGATTAACTTATTGATTGAAAACAAGCTTACGCAGAAAAACGTTTTTTTTAATCTTGCCTCGGCATGAGCTATTTTCCCTAAGGGTCTTTCTGTGAATGAAATTGCTAGAATTTTTCTTCAAATATGCGTTTGGGTTTCTCCTAAATTGGTGGTCCTTAGTTTGTCCACTAAGCAATGCTTTAATTAAACAATCGCAGTAATTTTGCAAGCAAACCGCAGTCATTATACACGAGCTTTTTTTCTATCGCGCATATGGTAATTTCTACCGGCACGATCACGATAGGGTCTAATACAGCATAGTGTTTAAAATATTGTTCCAAATTTAATAGGTCCGTTAATACTTCTGTCATTGAGGTAATGAAATTTACTGTCGATTTTACCTTTAATAACAGCCCAATTTCCATGAGCTCTTTCTCCTAAGTTCTGCCGGTGAAATTGCCAGAATTTTTCTTCTAATACGCGTTTTAGTCCGATAAAATTTAATTTAAAGGTGGAAAATCTCAATATTTAAGGTTAGTAGCACATAAATTATTTCATATAGGTTAATGACAAAACAAAAGAGGTAAATGATTCACATTACCACTTGACACGATGCACGGGATGCGTGGGGCTTACGGTACACAACGCGCACATAAGACTCACGATACTCACTCACATATGGACATGCGCACACACGGATCAAACGGGGCACGCGGGATGCTCGAGACGCGCGGTGTACACGCGCACACGAAACATGTGAGACGCACGTGACACGCGAGGCCCACGAAACGCGCGCGTGCAAGGGATACGCGGGTGCATGTGGCACGCAGAACACGTGCACGGAACCTGCCAAAAATACGGGACAGGGGGCGCACTGCACACACGGAACACGAGGGACGCACGCACGCTCACACACACGCGGCGCGCCGGGCATGCGGGACGCACAAGCACACCGAGTGAATGGGACACGCGCGACACACGGCACTCCCGGTTCACTTGGTCACGTGGGAAACACGGGCCACGTGGGACACGGAATACACGATACATATGGAACACAACGGGGACGCACGCACGCAAACATACACGAACCACCAAGCACGGGGCATGCGGTACAGATTGAACTTGGGTGCCACACGGGATACAGGAGCATACGAAACATACGGGACACGCAGGACATAACATAATCCATAAAGGTTAATTATCATTATAGACCAGAATAGATAATTTTAATAGATATTAAAATTAAGTACAGGATGAAACCTGTTGGATAAGGTAGAAAACATCGTGCTGATAACGAAAAAAATAAATTGGAGTGCACTTTTAGTGTTTTTCGCAATTTTCAGAAAAACTAGAATTCCCATCGATAAAAGTTAAATGTAAAAGTTGTAGCTAATAAAAGATGTATAACTTTTGTATTGACCATTTTTTTCGAAAACCAAGGTTTTTCGTTTTAATTGTTTTCTCACACAAAATTAATTTTTTTTCACTATATTTGGTGGAAACTTACCTTTTTTTTCCGAAACAAGCTGTAATTTTTTGGAATGAAAATAAAAATGTTTACATTTTATTTTGATTTTAAACTTAAAAAAGTTCTTATCTTCAAACAAAAAATCCCAAGTTAAAAAATAACTTTTTTCAAAATTATCAGTGGTCTTTTTTTGTTGCAACGTCTACTTTTAGATGGTGTAAAAAAATTAACATATCGGTGGAAAAGTTTTCCAGGAAATGCGAAAAACTGGAAAAATTAGATTTTAAAAAATCATTTCTTTAATTATTGTTTAAAATTTCTAATTACCGTAAAGTTGGGTGACATTGGCCCCGGGTGATCACTTTGGCCGATTTTAGAAAAGTTCAAGTGCCAAAATAATAGTTGCAGTCAATTTATCAAGATTTGGCTTCTGGGTCATATTCCCTACTGTATTGGAAATAAAATTATATATATATATATATATATATATATATATATATATAATTGACTTGATAATTACTTATTTAATTTAATAAGTAGGTATGTACTTGGGGATAGAGTTCAATTGAATTTTGTTGGCAAATAAAAATAATACATTTAACCCGTTAATTATAAATTGAAATATTAACGTGAAATCATAAAAATTATTTTCACACAAGGAAATGTTCATGTGTAAAATTTAATAATCCTTTGCAATTATTTGCTTTAACGTGTAACTGACTTCTATGGAATTTTCAACTTGTCAAAATTCCAACAACGATCTTTGCTTAGTAAGTACGATTTTGATTTTCTTTAAATTAGAATTATTATATTTATGATTACACTTGTTCATTACCTTTCCAGATATTGATACACGTCGTCGCACAACAATTATACACAAATTAAAAAAACATAAATACAGGACATCAAAAGAATACTCAATGCAATTTGTTAGGTTATGATAATAAAATAAACTCACATGTGTGGTTGAATTTTCCATTAAATGGTCACCTTAAACTTGTTCCATGTTAACATTGGATGTAAACTTCATTCCATCTAACGATATTCCTGTTGAAAATGGTACAGCTTAATTTCCATAAGTTCGTCCAGCTTCACTAATTTGTGATAAATCTTTTTTGTGACAAATACCTTGCACTTGGGTAAGATGCTCATTTACTTTTATAATTGCACTTTTATTTTAATTGAATATTTATTTAACTATTGATTTAAATATTCACTAATTTTCCGGATTAATCTTGTAATTTATTCTTTCATAAAATTTTATAATTGCTAACACTTTTATTTTAGATACCAATTTGAAGTTAAAATTATTTTATAACCTCAATCACTTTTGAGAAAAATAAACATCACATCCAAAAATAACAGAAGAATTTTATTTAAATAAAAAAAAATGCACATCAACCGATGTTGAACAAGATTTCGAAATGAAACAAAACAATAGTGTCGAAAATTATAACGGGTAGCCTTCGTTTTAAAAATTGTTATATCGATTGTTTCTGAAATCTCAAAGTCTACGTTAATCGCGGTTCACTTCCGATAATATTTACGAAAATTTTAACTTAACATGTTAAAAAATGTACTATCAACACTATGACTTGTTAGCCATAAAAGACTTAAAAGAATAAAAAAGAGAGTGAGAAATCAGGAACAATTCCTTTTTAAACTTCTCATGGATACCAAAGCTTGCAATTTTTTTTAACATTACATACAAAAGATCCTTGCATTCGATTGGTCTAAACAAAAAAATTAATTTAACTAAAACATAAATTATGCTATAACTTCTTCAATTCAATTCGGATTTGCTTTTTAAATACATTTTTGAACTCAGGGCAGAATTCTGCATAAATAGACACCTCATATGCTATAATTTGCTTCATCAATTTAGCTTTTGACAATTTTATACCTAAAATTACTAATATCTAACAAATTTTATATTTTACAGCTAAGCTGATGACATATTCAGCTTCTGCATAAAAAAAACTGTATAAGAATCCACTTATTTCAAAACATTTTACATAGTTTTAGCAAAATTTCTACTTTAATACCTTAATTTTAGGTACTTAACCCATCTTTTCTAAATTTATATTTAAATTACATATTTAATGTTAATTTCTTTG
>JARFJB010002516.1:2992500-3004229 GCA_036346205.1 Vesta saturnalis
CGTGGTAATCGCGCTTACAAATCTTATACCGATGATTCTCTTAAATCAAGCCCTAAATTTAAGTCGAGATGGGATATCCCAAAGAATGGTTTCTCAACAATTTAATATTCCTCGGGCAACATTACAGAATAAATTACATGGCACTCATATGAAACCTGTTGGTGGTCAAACTGTCTTAAGTGCAGACGAAGAAGCTAAAATTACAGTTTACATTTTGCTCTTATCAAATTATGGCTTTCCATTAGATTCAGCGGACCTTCAAGCTATGGTTAAAAATTATTTTACCAGAAAAGGAGTTGTAACGCAGTTCCATGATAACCAACCTGGGAGTGGGTTGGATTGTTTTTACGACGTCATCCGGAGCTAACCCAACGTTTTGCAGCAAATTTTAAAACTAACAGAGCTGGTGTACGACCGGAAGTAATCAATAATTACTTTGACTATTTGCAAAGGGATGTAGATCACCATCACATATTTAGAACTATGACGAGTCCAATTTGACGGACGATCCGGAAAAAGAGAATATTTACTAGCCGAGGGTGTAAGTATCCCGAGAGGATCGTATATTCATCAAAGCAATCGACTTCAATTATGTTTTGTGGTAACACCGACGGTGAAATCTTACCTCCTTATGTATGTTACAAAGCCACTCATCTATATGATTCATGGACTGTAGGTGGACCACCTGGTACCAAATATAACAGGTCTAAAAGTGGGTCGTTCGAATCACAATCATTCGTAGACTGGTTTGAACGTCTGTTACTACCCCATTTAAAAAACTTAAATGAGGGCCCAAAAATTGTGATCGGCGACAATTTATCGTTGCATCTTAGTATGCATGCCATAGATCTGTGCGATGAAAACAAAAATTTATCTGTTTGTCGCCTAATACAACGCTCCTTAGCCAACCCTTAGGTATTGCCTATTTTAGGCCCCAATAAAGAAGAAGCTCTGGAATTAAATTAATAATAATAAAAATTAAATGATATTCTGGTAAAACAATTAGATATTTACAAGTTTAAACAATTACATGATGTGAAACCATAATTACGTTTAATACATTTATTACATATGATTTCTTTATCTCAGGCCTAGTGAATTTGGAATGTTTCAGACTACGTTAAACAATCTAGGTTTAATACATATTAAAACAAGGATTAAAATACAAAATGAATCTGGTAAACATTGGTTCAGTTAAACAGTGAAAATAACGAAATTCATAATTTTGTCAGGCTGTTTTGCCCGTATAGTAATGGTTAAGTCGGAACTAAGTTTGTTAATGGTTCGGCTATGGATCTGTGCTCGTCGTCGTCGGTTTGGTAATTTTCTATAAACAAGCGCGTTATAATGCAGTGTTCAAAAATAAAATATTGGTGGTTTTGTTTCTTTGTAAACAAAAATAATGTGTTCAGGTGAAAATAATACCAGGGTGTGTGAACAATTCAAAAAGGAGGATTACTGTGATTTAGACAGGTTAAGTTTATTCTGGTTATTATATTTTACATTTAAGACAATGTTGTTGAATTCGAGGTTAGAGCATATTTCAAATCTTTATCGCTCTTTTATTAGTTATATTTTCTTAAGTAACGTTTTGAAATACGGAACAGGTTAAAGAAAAGCAGGCCCTACAGCAGATTTGATAATTACACGATCAGTGTTAATACAAATTCGTGTTAGACAACGGTGGTATTGAATTTGTTTAATTTTGAGGGTTTGTACACACGGACTAAGGGAAGGACTAATTCTAAATTAACTATAAATAATATATACAATCAAATATGTACAAGGGTTATTCGATGTTTTGGAATTCGCAATTTACGGTTTGTAATGGTTCATATAATACAGGAATATTTTCGACAATGTGTTGTTGAAAATTGATAAAGAGTTCATTCAAAACTACTAAAATGGAACGTTGACCTTCGTTTTATTTGTATAAAGAGGATGATTCTTTACACTTTAATTGAATGTGAGTACTTATTTGCGAAATGGGATTTTATTTTCTAAGAATAATTTTCTTAAAGTTTTAATTGTTAAAGCAAAAGTAAATTGCTTTAATCTATTTATTGTAATGGATTTCTTATTGTAAAATAGAAATTCTTTTACTTTGAAGTAAAACGTAAAATTTACTTTCTTGTTGTATAAATTTAATGTTTTACACAATTCAGGTTTTGTTTTCGGTAATAATTTGGACTTGATATTCAGGTGGATTTTTGTGATATACAGGGGGAATAAATTATAAGTGTTGATAGCCAAGCATGGAGCTCGAGCTAAATCAACTAATTCTAGAGATTCTATTTATTCAAAGCTGTAACGGACACTTTGAATATGTAGAACTATATACAGGGGTTCAGGATATATTGGGTGTTCGTTTATAATCTCGTTAATAGCCATGCCAGTGGGCTCAATAGTCTAAATTAACGAATCTTAGGGATTCTATTTATTCAAAGCTGTAACGGACACTTTGAATATATAGAACTATATACAGGGGTTCAGGATGGGATTTGAAAATTGCCGTTTTCTGAGATTATAGCGGAAGCCTGAAAATCCCAGACCGCCGGTGTTAACCAGTCAATCTACCTAAAGATCAGTATAATACGCAAAACCTCTTTGACGTCAATTATTTCTTAAGGATGGTTTGTTTAATAGGAATTTCTAGGTATTACAACTATTTTCGTAAAATTGGTTATACTGAGTGTTAGAATTCTAATTTAATTTCAATTGAAATTGCTTTTACAAACGGCAGGCAGGCGGTTAAATGTTCTCGAATAAGAATTTCAGGTGTAATAAATTATTACAAACGGACAGGCAGGAGAGAGTATTTTCAGAGAACCGTTCCACAAACAGAATCCAAAGTAAAAGTAAAAAATTTCGCTTATAAACCTTGCGAATGAGTGGGGTTTTAGGTAGGAAATGTCGGAACGTTTCTGCACATCGTGAAAGGGGGGTACTGGTACGCACGCAAAAGTGCTGATTATTTACATTTTTAAGAACTAGAATAAAATGAATTATTATTTAAACATTATCTTAATAATTTTTGTTAAAATAACAATTAATTTGTATTACCCCATTCTGGCTCATTACATCGTCAGCAAGTTTTGATAGAATTCCGTCAATGGGTCACACAGATCCTACTATTAAGAGCATGTGAATGCATCTGTTATAGAATTGCTTGAACAACGACGCTTTCCAAGTGTAGATGATGATTCTCAAGTAAAAAAACGTAAGAAAAAAATAAACGTGCAACCAGGAAAAAGCATTGCCTCTGAAGATTTAATCCAAACGAGCAGAACAGAATTGAGATAACAATGAATCTATGTCATCTACAAGCAAACATCGAGGAAGGTATCTAAAACTAAAAAAGGACTGCGAATGTTGGTAATGAATCATCTGATTCATTAGAAAACGAAGTAATGTCTATTTATTCTGAAGGTGAAGGTGTTGACTGGGACCGTACCTCTGGTAATAGTTTCGAAAATGAGATCACCAACACATTTGAAGAAGGAGATGGGCTTGGCGTTGGAAAAGAGAACCGAGACAAACCTATAATAAGGAAAAATGATTTTGTCATATTTTCTTATGCGAACCAGTATTATCCTGAACAAATATTACGAACAAAGGGAAATGAAGTGCGAATAAAATCCATGGTAGCAAGCGGGTTGTTTCAATGGAGGTGGCCAAATTTAGATGATATTTTATGGTATAACGAAGGTAACATAAAAGAAAAAATAGAACCACCTACCATGACATTACGAGGACTGTGCAAAATACTATCCATGAATAAATATTTAAATTATACCTCTTAAACATTATATACAGGGTGTTTAAAAAAGATGCGACAATATTAAAGGGGGTGATTGCCCAGGTCATTTTATACAATAAAGTTCCTATAAACATAGGTCCGCAGACGCTCCGTTACCGATCTACAGCGTGTTGAAGTTTAATTTAAAAAAACAGTGAAAATTAGATTTTTCCAAAACGGCTTGAGATATCATAATGAAATTTTACGCGTGTCAATAGCTGTGGGAGACGCATACTTTGCAATACAACACGATCTTTCTCTTGACTTTTTATCGTACGACGTACCGTTTTTGAGTAAAAGTTATTTTTTAACTTGGGATTTTTAGCCTTTTTTTTTTGGTTTAAAATCAAAATAAAATGTAAAAATTGTTATTTTCATTTCAAAAAATTACAGCTTGTTTCGGAAACAAAAAGGTACGTTTCCACCAAATTTCGTGAAAAAAAAATTAATTTTGTGTGAGAAAACAATTAAAACGAAAAACCATGGTTTTTCCGATTTTACTCGGAAAATTGTAGGGGTTCGAAAAAAATGGTCGATACAAAAGTTATACATGTTTTTATTAGCTACAACTTTTACATTTAACTTTTTTCGATAGAAAGTCTAGTTTCACTGAAAATTGCGAAAAACACTTTTCCGCCCCTAAAAGTGCACCATTAAAAAACGTAAGTATTTTATTGTGTGTGATAATGGTGAAAGTTTACATTTTCATGTTAAATAATAACGCTTTATCTTTACTCTGCAGCTTTTACCAGTATTTTAAAAGCAAATTTCATTATTTTATCTGAAATGAGCTGAGATTTCATTTTATTCAATTTTCATTTATTTTATGATATGAAATGCTTTCTTGATACATGCCCGATGTAAACAACGTTACTCGCCAATACACGTTTATCAAGGCTTTTCTTACTGACAACTCACCACTGTATTAATGATCTTTTTCACGATAAATTACTATGATTTACGCATATGTTAATTCTAATTATACAACTACTTAACACTAAAAGAAACAAGCAGGTAACTTAAATTACAATATTCCTAATTCTGATTCTTCGTTAACATTTCTATACCCAATATTTTGTAGATAGCAGAAATTGATAAAAAGATTAAATCAATCGTGACTTCAGAAGGTGTTTCCTGGGAAAGCATATGTTTTAAGTATATTCATTAAATCTTGCTTCTGGTGGACATCAATACTGTTTTGCAGAATTCCAAAAGTTGATTCCAACCTTGACTTTCTATACAGAACTAAATTAGAGAATGGTACTTTCAGAATCTTTGATCCAAGCGCTTTCTTAGGTGTGAAAAGTTACTGTAAAATACTAGGAAGTATTGATAAAGTGTGCTTTGAAAGAAATATTTTACAGCTTTGGAATTTTGATGAAGAAAAATTAAGAAAGTTGTCAAAACAAGACATATTAGACAAAATCGATGAATTCTTTAAAGTAGAGTAAGTTATGGATGAGTGAAATTTTTATAACTTGGCGTTTTTAGCCCTGTTTTAGGTAATTTAAGGAATTATGAAGAATCATTGGGAGGAATACAGAGAAACGAAATTGGTCATATTATCAGTGCCACCAGTATGCACACTGTGTATATGGTGTACGTAAACTATTCTTCGGTCGATATGGACCAAGTGGGGAATGTTGCTGGGACGGCAGAGTGGGTAAGGATACTACCACTTGATATTATTTCCAGAAAAGTAAGAGTAGTTTTAGGCATCACTTGAAGCGCTTGAATGGGAAAATGATTTTAATGCATTAATGGAAAATATATCGAGAAATGAAAGCGATCTCGGAATTTATTATTCAGCAGAAAGGAGTTTTGCGGATATCACTATAACAACCATGTTTTCGAATTTTCATATTTTGATTATTGGTATAGGGCTTATGATTTTTATGTACAGTTTGTTATATCAAAATTTAATTGTGTTGAAGCAAGAGTAAGCTTCCCTTCTTAGTACCTTTGTTGTAGCTAACTAAAAATGTTTCAGATTTTACTTGGGTGTATCGGATTACTAACTGTTGGTATGGCTTTTGTTGTTGGTTGTGGGTTCTGTTCACTTGTTGGCATTTCATACGGTCCTGTTCACACTTCATTACCATTTTTGTTAATGGGCTTAGGTAAATCTTACTGAATTATTAATAATATTCATGTGATATGTAATTATTTAAGGTGTCGATGATATGTTTGTTATAATAGCATGTTGGGAAGAGTTAGTTTCAGAACATAAACTTTCATTAGAACAACGAGTTGGTTATATGTTAAAACATGCTGGAGTATCAATAACAGTCACAACAGTTACGGATGTAATGGCTTTCTTAATTGGTTCATCCACGGTCAGTTCCATTAACCTGAAATATACAACAATTCATTAACTGATTACAGATTTTACCTAGTTTAAGATCTTTTTGTTTGTATGCAGCAGCCGCAGTGTTTTTGACTTTTGTATTTGTGGTTACATTCTTTACAGCATGCTTTACACTTGATCAAAAACGTATCGATGCCAATCGAAATGGTGCACTTGTGTGTTACGTACATAAGGATTATAAAAAAAGTGAATGCAGTCAACGTAAAATATCTAATGAGGTTTTTAGATTTGTGTACTCGAAGATAATATTTACGTGGCCAGGAAAGGTACCATAGACACAATTATGTACCTAGTTTCAATAAATATCTACTAATTCACTTTAATTTCAGATTATTGTAATATCGATAACATTAATATGTTTAGGATTTAGTATAGAGAGTACAATGAAATTAGAACAAAGATTTGATCCAATATGGCTTGTACCACAGTCGAATCACCTCTATACTTTCCTTTCGAAGAAGAATGAGCTTTATCCGACAGCTGGACATGATGCTGGAATTTATCTAGGATCTTTAAATTATACGAGTGAAATTCAGAATATTCGTAATATAGTTAATGCTTTGGAACAAAGTCCCGATGTTGTTGATAAGATTGAATCGTGGGTAGAACCATTCAGAGATTATGTAAAATTGACTTTTAAACGAGGTAATTATTAAGGATCGAATTTTTCAAAAGTGTTTTTTAGTTTTATGTACAAGACGATAGCTTAAGCTTAGTTTTGACTATCAATTTAATTTTTATTATCATCAAGCAGTAGTGGGGATTAATTTTGAAGAGAACGGTACATTTTGTTATAAAATAAAAAATAGATCCCTCATTCTTGCAATAACATCAGCCCGAATTGTTGTTACTTGAAACACATTAAAAGTACTAGAAGTGTAATTGCGATGGTAATAATTGAATAGGAAAAGTACTCAAGTGCCCTCTATTAATGGGATATGTAATTATCTACTTCTTTCAGAAAATCAAAAAGTGTGTGTCGTAACTATGTACTTTTAAAAATAGTAGCTTTCGAGATTATCTTGAGCTAATTACTTATTAAAGAATAATTTTACAAAACGCTCTTTTATAAGGGCCTTAATATACACTTGATCATAAAATCAATGCAGGGAGGTGTAACAATTGCATCTCTCTAAATCAACGAAACGCCATTAATGTGAACATTATACAGTCTCATTTGATAACACTTATTTCATTTCAGTCTAAAGTTTGTGTTAGTGAGTCATTAAGTTTAGTCCTTTAGCAAAAAAAATATTTTGCCACTCTCAAACTCATTTATGCCTGAAGAAATGTCTTTAATTAGTGGACTTATTCAATTATGATTGATAATCCTTAAAAAATATATATTCTATTTTGTCAGGCGTCACTAGCTTTTAATTCAAAACTAGGATTCAAGTTTTTATTATTTACCTTAACATTTTCTCTTGAGAGCTGAGTAAAACACTAAATTAAATGTATTCGCTCTTGTATGATTTTAATTACTTTAATGCACTTTTCTTCACTTGTTTCCAATTTTGAAATGAACTTTAACTTTCTTTTTATCTTATATAAAATATTTTCTGTCTAAACACAACAATAATAAAGCTTTTATTAACACACAAGAAACCAAGTTTAAAATAACCCTAACTCTATTCCTAAAAGGAATTCCATTTTAAAAACAACCTTAATTCATATATTTCTGAAATTTATTTTTGTGCAAATAAAATGTAGTTACCTACTTTTTACAATTTAAATTGGTGCACTTTATTACTCTATTTTATTCAATTAAAACCCCAAACTATAATTTTAAAATGAACTTGTTACTACTTACCACTTCAATTGTTGTCACTTGTAGATGGTCTAGATGTTGCCCATTGCTCTCAGGCAATCGATACTGTGTCTGTGTCTGGCTGTCTGCTGTATCTGTCTGTGTCTATGTACAGAGTGTTATTAAATCACTGTAGTTGGTGTATTTCTCACTAATTGAAATTCCCACCTAATAAAAAAATATCACACCGTATTGCTTGGTCTCGAAAAGTTGAAATCAGGTTCTTATTGAAATAGATGTGTTCAACTCTTCTGAGTATAAAGATATAAATATCAGCCAAAGGGTCTGATGCCTGTATGTCCATACAACTATTAAAATACTGTTAATAACACTAACTATTAATCACTATTAATTTTTTATGCATTACCTAAACTTGTAATAGACCTAAATCGAAAAGTTAATCGTGGAAAAGCCTGCTATAATAGGCATATTTTTGCATTTTCAGATATTTATTTGACATCTTAATTAATTTTCAAAAACTATTATCATTTACCGAAGACGATAACTAAAAGCTAAGTATTTAATTATGGATGGTAATAATTAAAGTTTACATTTTTGTAAAATTAATATTAATTAATTTGACGAAAAACACAAAATACTACTTTTCTTATGCTTTCCTAGACGTACTATTTTATTACATTCAATACCTGGAAGTTATTTCAAATTTCAACAATATTCATTAAAGTCAAAATTTTAAAATATACAGATACTAATAAATATGAGGACGTCGTCTAATGTATACACCATCACTCAATTTTTTTAGACCAATATGTTACTCCTAATAAACAATTGTCATTGTTGCAGATATGTTTGAAGAACCTCTAAGCATGAATGAATTTAATTTATTTCTATCAAATTTTCTCTTCAGTCCTACTGGAGCAAGATATCAAGCAAACTTTAGATTTGTGAAAGATCTTGAATGTGGCATACCGGCTCCTAACATAACCGTAAATTTCTTGTCGCTTGTGGTTAACTCACAATATAACTCCTTTACTTACAGATGTCCAGCATTAATTTTCAATTGAGATATTTTCGAGGTCCTAAAGAATATTTACCTGCAATGCATAAAGTAACAGATATAGCAAAACATAATAATTTTAGTTCAGGAGATGGCTTTGCAACCGCTTGGTCGAGGATATTTGGAACATGGGTGACAGATGAAGTAAGAATGCAGGTTGATGCTTAAATATCTAAAGTTTAATTTCAGTTAATTGATGTGGAGGTATTACGGAATCTTCAACTAGCTCTGTTGTGTGTGATGCTTTGCACTGTAATTTTAGTAGCAAATTTACAAATTTGTTTTTGGATATTTGTGTGTGTGCTTTTAACAATGGTTAATGTGTGTGGCTTTATGCAAAGGTGGGGGATAACGGTAGATGTCGCTACTTGTGTTGATTTAGAATTGGCTATCGGTTTATGTGTCGATTATGCAAGTCATATAGGTCATACATTTCTAACAATTCAAGAAGGATCTCTACAAGAACGCTCTCTTAAGACTGTTATATCAATTGGTGCTGCCGTTTCATATGGAGCATTTTCTACTTTTGTGGGAGTATCGATGTTGGGGTTTTCTCAAGCTTATGCACTTAAAGTATTTTTTAAGGTAGGTATTTGTGTATTGTACCATATGATTTATTAATTGGTTTGTTTAAGATATGCTCTTTGGTTGTCATATTCGGTATGTTTCATGGTGTCGTATTATTACCTGTGATATTAAGTTTCATCGGTCCTAAACCTTATTTTGCACATAAACTCGTTCCTCAAACTAATAATGTGATATAAGTAGATAATACTTGTTATTTTATATAATTGACGTAAAATTGTCATTTTAATAAAATCAAAATAGAATATCTTTTTTGACTTTCTGATGCTTGAATCACATAATACACTTAATGTTGAATATTTGACGTGATGGATGTTTTCAGTATTTCCAAGATAATCTGGACCATTTTGAGTACGATTATATAAAAATCCACAACTACTTTTAATTTAACTGTATGCTTCGATCTTGATTAAAATCGATTACAGAGTTTTGAATACCTTGAAAACTATTACTTCCTTAATATTAAGTTTCATGTAGAATCTAAACCTTTTGACATAAGTTACTCGTATCCTCAACACTAATAATAGTGTATATAAGTAATTAACCAATTACAGAGTAATGTTACAAATATTGGAGTTAAATAAATGGAATGAAACAAAATGTTGGTTAACATAAAATGTAAAGTAAGAATTTACATTAATCACAAGTTACGTAATTTTTGAAATGTAATAGAGTTGGATGTTTGTCAGTATATAAATCTAAGACAATCAGTACACATTCTGTAAATTGGAAAATTTAGGTAGTTAGGACGTATATGGAGTGTCAAGTTCAAATGTTTAAAACTATCTGGTATACGGAATTTTAAACCTAGTTGGCTTAATGTAAATGTCGAAAACTATCAACTATGGAACAATGTGTAAATATCTTTTGTAAAGATAATTAAACAATTAAGCTGCAGCGAGTTACTTTATATGAGCCCTGAAGTAAATAAAGCAACTTTAAACAAGAGTATTGGAACCTTTTTAAAAGATGATTTAAATATTAGGTGAGTTTTCTTAATAATTTTTAACACAAACATAATGGGATATGAACATGATACTACTTTATTTTATTACGAAATCTCTTAAAAACGAAAGCTGTGATGGGCGAGTTTGGGTTATTGATAACAACTATTTCAAAACGCTGATTAACATCTGTAATGTATTCCATTAACTAAAAACAATTTACTTTTATGAATAAACGTTATTTTAATACAATATTTCAAAATTCAAAATTTGATAGTTTCCGCCATAAAAATTCAAAATACTAAATTTCCAGCGATACAAATTCAAAATGTTAAATCACCGGCCCTAAAAATTAAAAATATTACATTTTCCTTCAATACCGATTCAAAATTTTTAATTTGCCGCCCTGATGTTTTAAAATACTAACTAACGAAATTGAATATTTTCAATCACAAGAATTCAAAATATTAAACTTCTCGCGATTTACGCTTCCATAAAATTTCATTAAACAAGAAAAAATTAAATTTAAATAGTTCAATTTTACCCAAACTATAATTAAAAGCTTTTTCGAGTTTTTAATGTTTTTTTTTTGTATTTATGTTTTCACATCAATTTGCTATAAGTCAGTGAGATGCTCAATGGAAGATTTCACTCACAATAAAACATTTAATATGTGTCCGTAATTCGTACTTCAATAGCCGCATTCACGAATTTTGCATAACTACCCTTAGATAAAAATTGCGCACACACACGCACATGCACACATTGCAACTGGCGTAATACCTTTGGTTTATTACTCGTGTTGTTATCACCCCGCTACAAAGAATAATAATAGGGTTCTTTTACCATTTTTTATGTCAAAATTATTGAATAATAATTTTCTATTGTTTGTGCGGGCCTTGAAATGATTACCTTTTCATTTACGATAAATAGGTTTAATTTATAAAGATATCTACTAGTTTTAATTCGCTGCTATTTAATATCAGTTTACATAAATTAACTGTAATATTTACGTTTGCAAATTCTTAATATAGGTGCGCCAGCTAGCTCAAATGTTAATTAAAAAGGAATGGTTACTTTTGTCAATTACCAAATTTTATACTCAATTCCTTATTATTTTGGATTTCTATTGAGTTTACTTCCTCATTATATGTATATATATATATATATATATATATATATATATATATATATATATATATATATAT